>AWOL01S0088199.1:0-24332 GCA_000715115.1 Nicotiana otophora | reverse complement strand
GTATGTGGCCTTGTCGGCTCGCCCTACTGTATTCTGCATATATATGTATATATGTCTTTTGAGTATGTCTCCTTACGTATGTTTTTCACATGATTCAGCAGTTTAGGGGCAGATGTTATACATGACCTACACTTATTTTATGTTTATATCTTAGACGTATGCTTAGGGGTGTTCGGTAGGTAGAACTCGAGCACTCGTCATAGCCCATCGGTTTGGGTCGTGACAAAAGTGGTATCAGAGCAGTTCCATCCTAGGGTTGTCTACAGACCATGTCTAGTAGAGTCTTGTTTATGAGTGTGTTGTGCACCATATTTATAATCATGATATGTTATGTTTTTAGCGATACCCAAGAAGGCTACATCCGCCTAGAAAAGCAAGTTCATGGATTATAAGACTACAATTCAAGCTCCACGAGTTACCAGGGCTCTGAGAGAGTCACATAGTGGGACTTCATCTCAGACTTCACATACCCTACCCTCTCCAGAGGAGATCCGGGGGGCACCAGCTCCAGCGCCAATCCTAGTACCTCTAGTTCCTCAGCCAGATGCATCGGGTCAGGAGATGAGAGATGATATTCAACTATTGACTCGATTAGTGGCCGTACAGGCTCGATGCCAGGAGGTATGTATTAGTCATGCAGATAGGGTCATAAGTGCGAGGGTTCGCGATTTCATTAATTTGGATCATCCCGTATTCACTGAAGCAGATCCAAACGAGGATCCTCAAGTATTTATTGATAGGATGCAGAGAACTTTGAGGGTAATAAAGGCCATTGTGATTGAGTTAGTTGAGATAGCTTCCTATAGACTTTAGGATGTTGCAGTTAATTGATACGAGTCTTGGGAGTTGTCCAGAGGTGAGGATTCCCCTTCAGCAGTATGGCAAGAGTTGACGGAGGCTTTTCTTCATCATTATTTGCCACCAGAGCTTAGACAGGCTAGAGTTGATATGTTCTTGACCCTTTGGCAGGGTAATATGAGTGTTCCGGAGTACAACCTTCAGTTTGATTCTTTGGATAGGTATGCTCCTACTATTATATCTAAGATGGAGGATCAGGTTCACCTATTCGTGATGGGGTTGGAGTCGTACCTGCTTAATGATTGTATGCTGGTCTCACTTTAGCCATGCATAGATATTTCTCATATTCTGTCATACGCTCAGGGTGTAGAGGAGCGTAAGTAGAAGAGAGGACCGATCGTGAGCATGATATGGGCCATAGTAAGAGAGGGAGATCATCAGGTCTTTCTAGTAAGTTTCGAGGTGGTTAGTGACAGCAGTACCCAAGGTATCCAGCCTAGCCATCGGCTAGTGCACCCCCTCAGTTTGCCGGTAAGAGATTTGATCATTCCACATATTCAGGTCCCAGTCAGAGTTCCAAGGCATCTAGTTCTCGGTATAGGGATGAGTCAAGTCATATGAGGCCACCCTTGCCACGATGTGCTCAGTGTGGTAAGCAGCATGTCGGACAATGCCTTTAGGGTTGGGTGTTTGTTATACTTATGGTTATCCATGCCACATTATGAGAGTTTGTCCGACGAGAGGTAGTGCATGTATAGTTCAGTCAGTGAGATCTATCGCCAGTTCATCATCATCAGCACGCCCCCTGGGCAATGTTCACAAGCACCAGCTGGTTGTGGTAGAGGCAGAAGTGGAGCATGTAGCTAGAGCGGTCCTCAGAACCGTATTTATGCATTAGTGGGTCGACAAGATCAGGAGTCATCACCTGATGTTGTTACAGGTATATTATCAGTCTCCTCATATGATGTATATGCATTGATTGATCCAGGTTCCACCTTATCGTACGTCGCTCTGTTGGTTGCTAGTAAGTTTGGGATAAAACCTGAGTTGATTGAACCTTTTGAGGTCTCTACACCTGTTGGGGATCCAGTGATAGCTAGACGGGTATATAAAGACTGTATAGTAATAGTTCATAGTCGTTCTACAGTAGCAGACCTGATTGAGTTAAATATGGTGGAATTTGATGTTATAATGAGTATGGATTGATTGGATTCTTGTTATGCTAACGTTGATTGTAGATCAATGATGGTTCGGTTCCAGTTTCCAGGGGAGCCAATTCTGGAGTGGAAAGGTAATACTACATCGCCAAGAGGTAGGTTTATTTCCTATCTCAAGGCTAGGAAGATGATCAGAAAGGTCTATATTTATCACCAGTTCGGGTACAGGATGTGAAAGTAGAGTTATCGACCCTTCAGTCTATCCCGATGGTTAATGAGTTTCCCGATGAGCTTCTAGGCCTTCCGTCAGAGCAGGAGATTGAGTTTCCTATTGACACATTACCAGATACCCAGTCGATATCTATTCCTTCGTACAGAATGGCACCTGCAGAGCTGAGAGAGTTGAAAGAACTGAGGGATTTGCTTGAAAAAGGCTTTATCAGACCCAGTACATCATCGCGAGGAGCACCTATGTTATTTGTAAAAAAGAAAGATGGTTCCTTGCAGATGTGTATTGATTACAAGCGACGATCAAGAATAAGTACTTGCTCCCGAGAATTGATTTATTTGATCAGTTGCAGGGTGCCAGTTGTGAGCACGTGATTTTTGCCTGGCGAAAAATACTCCTACAAATTCAAAATAGGTTTTTCTAATTATTTTATTTTTTATAGAAGTTTTAGGAATTTCTTGTTAATTGTTGCTTGCATTTAATTGCATATTTAACATTTTAAAATCATGAGAAAAAGACCAAAAATGTCTAAAATATTTCATGCATAGCATTTTAGGTCTTAATTGCATTTAGGATATAATTATATGAGTTAATTGAATTATTAAACAAAAACAAAAAAAATGGTTGTTTTTTCATATTTAGCTTTTAGTTTTAAAATTAGTATTTTCTTTTCATTAGTTTTAGGTTAATTAATTATTTTAATGTTAGAAATAGATAATTAATTCAATTCTAAAAATTAGATTGTTTTAGAACTTAACTTAGGTTTTTAATTAATTTTATTAGGATTTAAAAATTCAAGAAAACAAAATGAAAGAAAGGTCTTGTTTGGTTCCGGTTTGGGACAAAGTCATTTTTTTAGTAGCCCAATTTCCCTTGACCCATCAGCCCCTATCAATCCCTCAAACTCGCCTGCCCAAACCCGCCCCACTCCTTTCTTCAATTTGATCCCTTCAATCCATCCTCATCCAATGGACACAATCAACTCCCACACACCATATAAAATACCGATTATAACACCCACCAAAAAACCAAAACCTAATCCTTCATCTCTAACGGCGCCCCCACCCCTTCTCCGCCTCTCTGCTGCCAAACGACCCCCAAACCCACCAGAAAAATCAACCCACTCGCCTCACGTGTTCCCTCCTCTCTCCTCTTGCCACGTAGCGTAACTAACTCTGACAATAGAATTATTCCTTCCGGATTTTTGCCTGTCTAGATTCTTTTTGAGGTGATTTTTAGATTAATGGGAGCCATAGATTAATTGACAATCGATCCATGCCCTCTATTTGTCCCAAAATTGTCCACACAAAGAGTTGAGGATTTTCAGATTTGGAAGGAGGGCAGGGCTATATATATCTAAGGTCTTGAGGAAGAAAAGGATAAGAAAATCAGAGACAAATTTTTAGGTAAAAATATTTAGGACAAAATTTGAGAGAGGTTATTTTAAATCACTGAATTTCTTCTATTTTGTTTTTGGTTTCACTGATACAAAAGGGAAAGAGAAAATTTCACTTTAGTTTTGGTCTTTTTCTTGCATTCTGAAAAAAAATTCTGTTTCTCGCTTCTGGGTTTTGTTTTGAGATGGAGATTTAGTTGAGCTGAGGTTTTTCCGGTCGCGGTCCAGGTCATTTTGCTTTTCAAGTTCCGTCATCAATTTTGGATTTTGGTTCCATCTCACAGCTGGTTTGTTAGAGATTTTACTTGGATATTCTTATTAAATACAAAAGGTCTGATTGTTTCCTATCTTCTCGGTATTAAATTTTTCTTAGTATTTTTCTTCAATCTTGTTTGTTAATGTTGGAATTTAAATGTTGTATGATTGAAGTAACTGATTCATGAGTTCAATTTTAATACGATATTTTAGTTCTTTAGCTGGTTGGTTTCCATATTAAGCAGTTACATCATATGGGTTAAACTTTTGAATTCTGTGAAGTAATGACGTGATACAGGTCCAGTTTAGTCTTGAAAACTAACATGTTATGTTTTATTGATAAAATCATGATCCTGCTCATAAGTGGAGTAAGAGATTTATTAGCTTTTGTTGATGAGACTATATGAATTTTGTTTGGGTCTGATTGAGATAAGCACAAGAGTATGCATATACTGCTTACGTTATATTGTCTTTATTTTCGTTTAATTTGTCAACCTCTCACTTTAGATTTTGTTCATTCTTGAGCTAAAAGCCACAATGGTCATGGGCCGTTTATGATTATAGTGAGAGTTCTGTGGAGTAAAATCGAATGGTACATTTTCCTTGGCTAAGGAAAAAGAGACCAATTTACATGAATCTATCAAAAGCAGAATGCCTTTTAGCTTGATTGCTTTAGTTTCGAAAAATGTACTGAATATTCTTATTGCCAATCCATCTAATAACCATCGCGATGGGCCTTACGAAAAGTTCAAACCGCATACTTTGAAAGTAGTTGAAGAAATGAACATCGTAGCTTGCTTTAGGCGTGATTGACAAATCCTCGTGGCCATGGGTACGGTTTCCTTGGCATAGTCACGATACGTAAATCCCATTCAGGTGTGTATTTCATGTGACCCGACCATAAATTCAAACAATAATAAAATAAGCATGTCGTAACTCGCGGGTGCATTTCATGTGGCGCGGTTTGCGACGTGCGCCAAAACGACAAGTGTACGACATCGTGACTTGTTCCAAAAACAATTTCATAAATAATTAAAGCGGTTGAAAAGTAAAAATGCACAATAAGCTTTAAATATATAATAAATTAGATAATTAGGTAAATTAATAATAGTTAAGCGATCGTGCTAAAATCACAGAACCCGAGAATGCCTAACACCTTCTCCAGAATTAACACAATTCCTTACTCGGTCTTCTGATTTTTGCTGACTTTTAACAGATTCATTCTTTCCTCGATTTGGGATTTTAGAAATAAATTGGTGGCTTGGGACACCATAAACTATCCCAAGTGGAGACTCTGATTAAAATAATAATCTCATTTCGAATAATATCACTTAAATTGGAAAAACTCTCCTTCCCCTGCGGAAAAAGAAGGTGTGACAGCTCTGGCGACTTTGTTGGGGATCGAACCCAGAATCTCTGGTTTCGCAGACCAGGGTTCAGAATTCGAGCTTAGAAAAACTGTTATACTTGGCTTTTGTCTATTATATGATTTTTACGTGTTTGAACCTAATGTGCTAAATGTCACTTTTTACCGCTTTGATATTATGTGAACTGTATATAAATTGCTACGAAACCCTCCTTCTCTTTGAGTCTTCTAAATCTTCTGGGGAGCGTGCGCTTTGCGTGGCTTCTTTTCTGTTAGAGTCATATCCTAATCTTGGAACGAGGTTCAGACAAGTTGCAAAGCCGGTAAAGCTTCTGTATTCCCGATACTCTATCCCCCCCTTCCCCCGACTCGAGTTGTCCGCTCGGGTAAGCCAGGTCTAGAACAATACACCCAGGATTTAAACTTTGAATAACACAGCCTCATGCCGGATCCCTAGAAAGTACGTTTGCTTGCATCACATGCATTTGACTAAGGGGACTCAACACAGGGGTTGGGTCCATCTAGGATAGGTGTACCCAAAATTAAAGGACCATCCTGATGCATTATTTACGTGCTACTTATGCATTAATTTGCTTGGCTTGTATGTTGATCGGCTTCTTGATAATCCTGGTATTCAAAAAAATCTCATTACTCTGTCAAAATGTTAAAAACAAAGAGAGAAAAGCATTTCAAAACAAATTATATTTTTCTGTGCATCAAAATTGACCGAACTACGCGGGTTTGATTTTCACCGAATGTGAGATACGTAGGCAACCCTCATCGGGTCCGGCCCCGTTTTTGCAAAAATAACCAAAAAATATGATAATGCGTCATTTTGTCATAAATAAATTTATGGGATGTCATTTTCTGTCCAAATGGCCAGAAACGTCCCAACGGGACGCCGGAAGGCTGTTTTGCAAGAATAGCCACCTATGGCTCTTTTTCTAATTTTGGCCACTTAGCAAATATAGCTTTAAAATCTTCATTTCTGATGAGCTGAAGGGCCGTATTTGCAAAGGTGGCTTTGAGTTGTTTGAGTTTTATTTTGCAAAAATAATCTTTCTTTTGGGGTCAAAATATTCTTTTTTTTAAAAAAATCAAAAAGTCACTTGTTTTTAACTAGTCACCTTAAATTAAAATGTACAGGATGAGCATTGTTGAAAGTATACCTTTTCGAGTCGTAGACGAGATTCCACTAGGAATACACATGTGGTGGAACGACCTAGGGGAGGTCAGAAAGCGTTCTGTGACAAAGGCTTTAGGTGGGCTCACTGGTCTTCTGGAGATTAAACCAAGGGTTGATATTATCGAAGTTTTGATACCGTTTTGGGATCCGGCACACAATATTTTCCACTTCTCTGATTTCGAGTTGACCCCCACACTAGAGGAGATAGCAGGTTATGCTGGTTTAGAAGGGAAGCTAAGGCATCAATATCCAGTAGCACCAAGAACTATAACCTCTCATAAGGTTTTGGACCTTCCGAGTATTAGCCGGCAGGTTAAAGATGAAACTTTGGCCGGAGAATTCAGCACATTCCGTTTCTTACACATTCGGTATGGGGACCCCCACAGGTTTGAGGCTCCGGACACTGGTTTGAATCATCAGGGAAATAAAGACAAATGGGAAACACGTATGGGTTTGGCCTTTGTGATGGCATTTTAAGGCACTCCGATATGCCCAAGGAGTGACGGACATATAGAATTGGGGCTCGCAGGAGTAGCCGACTTTATGGTCTAAAAGGCTAATGGCACTATCATACCGATGATTCTCGCAGAAATTTATCGAGCTTTAACCGCTTGTCGAGCTAGGACAAATTTTTTGAGGGTTGCAACTTACTTTTACAGATGTGGTTGGTAGAACATCTTTGCCATCGCCCAGGTTACATGAACTACAGTATGACCAGACTCAATTGCATCAAAGAATATGAAAACCGAGTAAACGGTCATGAGTTGCCAGAAGGTACTGAGACATGGCTCACGTATTTGGGTTCTTTAAACGCAAATCGAATTGAGTGGACTTTCGGTTGGCTCTCGATCGACGGAGTTATTTACTTGTCCGCCAGAGTGTACTTTCTTTTATTAATGGGCCTTCGGTCTATTCAGCCATATGCCCCGCATCGGGTCCTACGCCAATTGGGCAGGTACCAAATAGTCCCTTATGATGAAAATTTGAGTCCACAGGTTATTGAACTATGCCCAAAAGCCACATTCTTAGAAGAAAGGGTTCGCCATATTTGGCACCAATGTAGGTTCCTAGAGCCACAAACTCAAGTACGGGATTTTTCCACAGGTGAAGTAGGATCCAACTACGCCACATGGTATGGTAAAAGAATTTGGGTCGATCAAGAACCAGAACAACCCGCCAAAAGGCCCCATGTCCAATAATTCACCGATGGAGCGCGAGAGCAATGGGTTTGGTTAGCTAAAGAAAAGGAATACCGGACTACTATAAGCAAACTAGAAGAACAAATTGAAAAAAATCAAATTTGATAGTAGTTTGCAGGCAGCTGAAGATGAAGGGGAAAAGAAGAGGTTGGCTAGGGAAAATGAAGCCCTTCGAGCCCAAATCCAGAGAATGAAAATAGACGCCGAGACACCGGTAAGAAGTGAGAGAGATGAGGAAATTATAACCAACCTAAGGCGGAAAGTGCATGATTATGGTTTTGACTTAACAAAGGCCGAAAGAGACTTGTTAAATGCTCAAGCAAAGTTGGCCAAAGGTGCGGAAGAACATGCTAGATTAGCCCACCAGTTGAAGCAGAAATATGACAAAGAAGTAGCAATTTTACAGAAAAAGCTGGTTGCCCTGGAGAATGAAATGGTCAAGCAAACAAAGGATTTTAAGGTAGAAAGAGAGCATTGCTACGCATTGATTTACCAACTACAAGAAAGCATGCAGTAGTTACAAGACCAAAACAACACAGATACACAAGTGTTGGAGGCTCGGGCCCAGCAGATTGGACGTTTGCTTCAAGAAAAGGTGTCATCAGAATGAGGATTAAAGAGATAGCTGATTATGTTGTAATGAAATGCCATGAATGTGAAGACATGACCAGGTCTATGTTTTTTGCTTCTGTGATGACATTCGTTCGCCAGGTGATGGTTGACCTAGACTACCTTCAAGAAGATATTGCCCGTAGGCCCATGCGGAGATCGGCTGATGTCCCGCAAAACCCCCGGTGTACCAGTGGAGGCTCTTATGTATTTTTGAGTCTGTATTTTACTTTTTCTCGAGTTTTGTTCATCTTTGTCAAGGCTATTTATTGCTTTATTTTGAGTCTGTAAATTTTATTTTGTAGTCAATACTACTTTTAAGTCCTTGTAATAGAAAATCCAAAAGATGTATTTTATTAATGAAGTATTGAAAACCCCCAAAAATATTCTTTTCTTTCCTTTCGCATTTATAGCTCTAAACTACGTAATGCGGCATCATGATACATATGCAATCCCCATAGGATTCGATCATAGTCTTAAAATAAAAAAAAAAGAGGAAAAAAATTAGGATTTGAAATTTGGGAAAAGAGCCGGGATGAAACACATAAGCCGTCGCAAAGCACTTAGAAACGTTTAACTGCTCAGGTGCATTGCATCCCCAATATGTGATTCCCTATCTGTCAAATGCTTCAAAACTGACCAAGTTATTGTGTGTGCATTAAGATAGATTTTGTTTAGGTGGTTAGTTTGTTGGCATCCTGACAAGTCACCCCTATAACACCAGATCAAAGCGCAAGGCAGTCATAACTAGAAAAGAATCAGACATGGGAGTTGTTGACCCACCAAGGGAGATGGTAGAATCCGAATCTGGACTGAAAGAAGAGGTCCACAGGTTGAAGCATCAAATGGCAGAAATGTATCAAGCCTGGATCAGGGGGCATCCTCCACCTTCATTCCCTGCTAACTACACAAAAAACCCTGCTTTCATCCCACCACTGTCACAATCCCAGGATCCCATTATCATTGATCTTTCCCCTTAGTATGCACCAGGCTTTACCCCTTACCACCACTATTCTGGAACCTCGTCCCAAACTTTCCATGCTCTACCAGCCAAAACAACCGCATACCCTGCCCCGACATCTGCTCCTATTTTCGTAGCTCCTCCGCGAGCTACCGTCCACCGATCTTCTAGTGAACCTGTGTTCGAAGCTCCAAATACCCAATATTCTTCTCCAGAACCAACTTTCAAAGTCACAGATCTTTATCCCTATACCCCTCACTTTGAGCCTCCTGTTGAAACTGAGAAACCATCCCGGAGCATTGAATAGGATGAGATATTCAAGAAAGTGAAGAGTTTAGAGCAATCTTTAAAGAACATGCAAGGGATAGGAAGCCAAGTAAGTGTGGCTTACAAGGATTTATGCTTATGCCCTGATGTCCAACTGCCCCATGGGTTCAAGATGCCCAAGTTTGACCTATACGATGGACATGGAGATCCCGTGGCCCATTTGAGAGGCTTTTGCAGCAAGATGAGAGGCGCCAGTGGGAAATACAAATTATTAATGGCATATTTCAGTCAGAGTCTGAGTGGGACGGCTTTGGAATGGTACACTCGCCAAGACGCTAGCAGGTGGTACACATGGGATGACTTGGCTCAGGCCTTTGCTCGGTACTTTTAGTGCAATATAGACATTATCCCGGATCGCCTATCTTTGACCAAGGTAGAGAAGAAGCCCAGCGAGAGCTTTAGGGAATATGGTTTCATATGGAGAGAACAAGCTGCACGGGTCAATCCTCCAATGGAAGAAGATGAGATGGCCGAGTACTTTCTTCAAGCACTAGAGCCTACTTACTTTCGCCATTTGATCTCAGCCACAGGTAAGTCCTTCAACGATGTGGTAAAGATGGGAGGAATGGTGGAAGAGAGATCAAGTCAAGAAATAGCATGAGCTACTCCTCCATAAAATCAACCACACGGGCAATTCAAAGTGGCATCGGAAGCCTTTTAGGCAAAAAGAAGAAAGATGATGTCGCTATGTTTGTCTCTGGATCATGGCATGGCCCAATGGGTTCACCTCACCAGTACACCCAACCTCGACCCCAACCTTAAGCCTATACCCAAGCTCCATATAATCCATCCCAAAATTATTTCCCACTGTAAGACCCTCAATATTCAGTCAGACCACCCCAATACCATGTTCACCATGCACAGTCATATGCGCAACCCCCTCCTTACCCGCAATGGCGTGCTCCAACTCCATAAAATCCTTATCCACCCCCACAACCACACCAAAACCCTACTGGTCTAAGTTTTTGACCATGGCCGAATTATAGAAAAGAGAGGCAGCAGCGCAAAGAAACCTGTATCCCTCTTGGAGAGTCGTATACCAGTTTGTTTCAAAGGTTGGGGCAGTTGGACGTTTTGAGGCCGATTGAGTCAAAGATACCAAATCCGCCTCCAAGGAACCTTGACTATTCCCTCAGATATGCATATTGTTCTGATGCCCCAGGGCACGACACAAAGAAGTGTTGGCATTGGAAGAGGGCGATCCAATAGCTTATTGATACAAATCAAATTGTGGTCGAGAGCCTAGAGGCGCCAAACATACCAAAATCCTTTGTCTGTCCATGCAGAGACACATATGATTGAGATAGTTCATAAGGATGGGGAGCCCAAGAATTCTTCCAAGTCTGTCATGATGATCCGTGCTAGCGAAAGAAATTCAGTTAAGGCTCCAGAGTCTGCAAAAGCAATGCCCTTGACAGTCTAAGGGATGACGGATAAGCTAACCACGCTCAACATCAAGCCACCTGTATAAGTCGTGAAAGGGTTCCCGGAAGATGTTGGAGCAAAACAGAAAAAGCCAAAAGTGGTTGTGCCAGGAATCCCAAGCAAGCCTGTCATAATCGTGGAAGGGGCTCGTATTATCCCTGTTGTTATTAAACCAGTGACCCAGCTACCAGTAGTTGATACCAAGGTTGTTCCGTGGAATTACAAGCAAGTGATAGTAACGTATAAAGGGAAAGAAGTGGAGGAAGAAGTCAATGAAACAGGAGGACTGACTCGTTCCGGGAGATGTTTTACTCCAGAGGAATTGAGGAAAGCCAAGCCATGCAAGGATAGCCAAGTCCCAATAAAGAAATCAGTCACCGAAGAAGAGGTAGAAGAGTTCCTGAAAAAGATGAAGGTGCAGGACTATTCCATTATGGAGCAGTTAAGGAAAACACCAGCTCAGATTTCTCTTTATCTTTGCTGATACATTCAGACGAACACCGCAGAGCCGTCATGAAGATTTTGAATGAGGCCCATATTCCTGATAAGATCACGGTGGACCATTTGGAGAAGATATCTAACAAGATTTTCGAAGTAAACAGGATCACCTTCTCAGATGATGAGCTTCCTATGGAGGGTATAGAACACAACCGAGCTTTTTATCTTACAGTGAAGTGCGAGGATTTCATTGTTTCGAGGGTACTGGTTGATAACGGTTCTAGCGCAAATATTTTCCCTCTGTCCACTTTGCAAAAATTAAAAATTGGTACTGAAAGGATCCACATGAACAGTGTATGTGTTCGAGGTTTTTACGGAGGAGGGAAAGATTCTGTTGGCGATATAATTCTCGAACTGACAATAGGGCTAGTTGAATTCATTATGGAGTTCCAGGTGCTAGATGTGGCTGTCTCCTACAACTTATTGTTGGGCAGGCCCTGGATACATGCTTCCAAGGCTGTCCCGTCTTCTCTGCACCAAATGGTAAATTTCGAATGGGACATGCAAGAAATAGTTGTGCACGGTGACGAGAACTTATCTGCTTACAGTGACACATCTGTCCCGTTTATTGAAGCTAAAGATGATGAAGGGCCTTGGGTCTACCTGAATTTCGAAACAGTGTCAATTGAGAAGATTCCTGAGGGAGAATGCCTTCCAGGTCCGAAGCTACCCTCCACGTCCGTCATGGTAGCAAATGAAATGCTGAAGAATGGTTTTGTGCCAGGAAAAGGTCTGGGTTCATCTCTACAGGGTATTATGCATCCAGTGTGTCTACGTGAAAGTCTTGGCACATTTGGTTTGGGATTCAAGCCCACAGGGAAGGATGTGAAGAGGGCTAAAATGTTGAAAAGGAAGGCATGGTCACTTCCTAAGCCTGTTCCACACATCGCCAAGTCTTTTGTCAAGCCAGGGGTCGCACAACGCCCAATATCAGTGGTCCCAAAACCTATGGTCGACTTTGATGAAGAGCTGATCAAAAGGTTTGAGAGTCTATTTGATGAGATTAATATGGTAGAAATCGGGGAAGGTTCCAGTAATGCCGATGTGCAGCTTGTTGGGCCAAATATGAAGCTTAGCAATTGGAAAGCTACTCCTCTCCTCACCCGGAAGGAGTTTTGGTAGTTTGCTTTGTTTTCCTTTCTGTCATATGGGTTATTCTAGGGTTGTAATCCAGATTTTTATTTTTGCTTGTTTTAATGTACAAACCCTTCTATCCTTTTATTTTCAATGAAATACAATTTTTCGTTTTCCGTTATTCCTGATAACGTTTCATTTTTGTTTCTTTTTTTCTCTCTGTACAGTTCTTTTTATGCTGGTTTCAATGACATGACATGCATGAGAAATTTTCAGCCAAATCTTAAAAAAAGCGGTTGAAAAGTAAAAATACACAATAGGCTTTAAAAATATAATAAATCAGATAATTAGGCAAATTAATAATAGTTAAGCGACCGTGCTAAAACCACGGAACCTGGGAATGACTAACACCTTCTCCCGGTCTTCTGGTTTTTGCACACTTTTAACAGAGTCATCCTTTCCTTGATTTGGGATTCTAGAAATAAATCGGTGGCTTGGGACACCATAAACTATCCCAAGTGGCGACTCTGATTAAAATAATAATCCCATTTCGAATAATATCACTTAAACTGAATAAAACTCCCCTTCCCCTACAGAAAAAGGAGGTGTGACACCAGGTGTTTGTCGAAGATAGACTTGAGGTCTGGGTACTATCAGGTAAGGATTAGAAAGAAAGACATTCCGAAGACAATATTCAGGACCAAATACGGGAACTTTGAGTTTCGAGTTATGTCATTCGGGTTGACCAATGCCCCAACAATATTCATGGACTTGAATTCGTTCGGTGATGTTCACTCCCGTTCAGAGGCTGAGCATGCAGATCATTTAAGTTCTGTACTCAAAGTTCTACAAGAAAGTAAGTTGTATGCAAAATTCTCTAAATGTTAATTCTGGTTGAATTTTGTAGCCTTCCTTGGTCATATTATTTTAGGTGAGGGTATACGGGTTGATACACAGAATATTGAGGCAGTGAAGACTTGGTCTAGACCCACGACACCGACGAAGGTTCGTAGCTTCCTGGGTTTGGCAGGTTATTACAAGAGATTTGTAGAGGAATTTTTTCTCTTTGAGCACCATTGACAAAGTTGACTCAAAAGGAAACTAAAGTGGACTGATGCTTATGATCGGAATTTCCAGGCATTGAAGGACATATTGACTACAACACCGGTTCTGACACTTCAAGAAGGGACCGAAGGTTATGCTATCTATTGTGATGCTTCGGGCATTGGATATAGATGTGCATTGATGCAGCATTTTAAGGTTGTCGTTTACGCTTCTAGACCACTAATAAACCACGAGAAGAATTACCCGACCGACAATTTAGAGTTAGCCGCGGTGATTCATGCACTAAAGATGTGGATGCACTATTCGTATGGCATTCATATTGATATCTATACGGACCATAAGAGCCTTCATTATATATTATTGAATTTACGTTAGAGGCGATGGTTGGATCTACTGAAAGACTATGATGTTGATATTGTATACCATCCAGGGAAGGCGAATGTAGTAGCCGACGCCCTCAGCCGTAGATCTATGGGTAGCATATCATATTTACAGCCAGAGAAGAGTGATATAGCTCGTGAGATGCATTGGCTAGCTAATCTTGGAGTTTGATTACTGGACTCATGTGATACCAGAGTTACTATTTAGGACACGACGACATCATCTCTAGTAACTGAAGTGAAGGAACGCCAGTATGAAGATCATGTATTAGTTCACTACAGAGATACAACCCCTCAAAAGGAGAAGACACCATTTGAGATTACAGGAGATGGAGTCCTCAGATATCAAGGTCGATTATATGTTCCTAATGTGGCAGGGTTGCGCCAGCAGGTTATGGGAGAAGCTCACTATTCTCGTTAATTTATTCATCCAGGAGCGACGAAGATGTATCATAATATCAGTGGAATATACTGGTGGGACAGAATGAAGAAGGATATAGTAGAGTTTGTTTCTCAGTGCCTTAATTGCCAGCATATTAAGATTGAGCATCAGAAACCAGATGAATTATTGTGGGCTATAGAGATTCCAACTTGGAAATGGGAAGTGATTAATATGCATTTCATCATAGTCTTACCTTGTACCCAGCGTAAGTTTGATTCTATATGGGTTATTGCTGATAGACTTACAAAATCAGCCCATTTTTTACCTACCAGGACTACGTATTCAGTAGAGGATTGTGCAAGGCTTTACATTAAGGAGATAGTACGACTCCATGGTATCCCTATATATATTATCTCAGATAGAGGTGATCAGTTTACAACTAATTTATGAAGGTCCTTACAAAAGGATTGGGGACTCAGGTAGGTCTTAGTACAACATTTCATCCCAGACAGACGGTCAGGCTGAGCGTACTATTTAGACACTAGCGGATATGCTATGGGCTTGTGTGATGGACTTCAGGGCTAGCTGGGAGGATCATCTTCCACTTATTGAGTTCGTATATAATAATAGTTATCATTCCAGCATTCAGATGGCTCCATACAAAGCTCTTTACGGACAAAAGTGTAGCTCTCCTATCGGATGGTTCGAGATTGGGGAAACTAAGTTATTAGGACCAGAGTTAGTACAACAGGAAGTTGAGGAGATTAAGCTAATAAGGGAAAGACTATTAGCAGCTCCGAGTTGTCAGAAGTCCTATGCAGATAATCGACGACGAGACTTGGAGTTTCAGGTAGACGACTGGGTATTCCTAAAGATATCATTGATGAAAGGCGTTATGAGATTCAGTAAGAAAGGAAAGCTTAGCCCTCGGTGCATTGGACCTTATAAGATTATACGCAGAGTAGGCCAAGTAGCATATGAGTTAGACTTGCCTTCCAACTTGGAGTTTGTACATCTAGTCTTTCATGTGTCTATGCTCCGTAAGTGTATTGGAGATCGCTCTAAAGTCATTCCAGTTGACGATGTTCAGGTTACAGAGCAGCTATCATATGAGGAAGCTCCCATTGCTATACTAGATAAACAAGTTCATAGATTGAGAACTAAGTATGTAGATTCGGTTAAAGTACTTTGGTGAAACAATAATGTGGAAGAGATGACTTGGAAAGATCAAGAAGAAATTAAGACTAGGTATCCTCACTTGTTTCTGCTTCCGGAGGAGGATCAGACTGAGATATCACAACCTTTAGGTACGTATATGATACTTGATTCTTATGTTAGTTATTGTTATTGGTCATGTGAGGCCATTGGTGTTATTGATAATTGAGGACCTATGTGGATTTGTGTTGTTGGGTTTGTTGTGTGACAGGTTGGTAGTAGTACCGTTACAGATGAGACTCTGCCAAAATTTATATAGATTTCTGGGAGTTTAACATTCGAGGACTAATGTTTCTAAGGGGGTAAGATTGTTACACCCTATGCATCCCAAGGTGATGTAATGAATATGAGACTTGTTAATAATGAATTAAATGATTTTAAAGTCATAATATGGCTATCTTTGATGTTTGGATGAAAATATTAAGTTTGGAAAAAAATCGAATTAAAGTTGCGAAAACACCGACTAAGGATTTGCCTTGTAATAGAACTTTTTGAAGATCTACGAGTGTAGTTTCCAAAGCATTAAACCGTTAGTTGATACGACGTGGGAGTAGAGAGATATTCGTGTTTTCGCAAGACTGCGCAACCAGCTCAGTTGGGACCCACTTGAGATAGCCACCGACCCTACGTCTTTTAAAAGATGTTTTAGCCTCATTTAGGGTCATTTATGACCCAAATTTCGTCCAAAATCTCTCCAAAACCCTCCCTAACATATCCCAAGATAACAAGAACCAAACTCAAGGGGAATCAACTCAAATCATCATCAAAGTTGTTAAATACTACAAGAGAATGCTTCTATGATATTGTGGTGTGATTGAGGGATATTGTGAGCTAAGTTGAGATAGGGTTTCGAGTTGTATCTTCTGTCCAAGGTATGTATAACATCTTCTTGATTGTGCTTAAGGTTAATCTTGTGTTGGTTGTATTTTTTGGGTGAAAAACCATAAGATAGCACTTGCAAGAACATGGGATATGGTTGTTTTTTGTGTTAGACTGTTTTGTGGCTAAATATATGGTTTGTGGTGGCTGGAAATTATGAGAAATAATTTGATAATGTTGTGGCTGCTATTGTTAAGCTTTTCTAGGGGTTAATTAAGTTGATTGAAGAAGAAAATATGAAAATCAAGTGATTGACGATACAAATTAAGGTGCTAGATATTTGGGGCTGTTTTGAAAGGCATTTTGTGGATGTTTTGAACTAGAAATAATATGGTACATATAGGTATGATCTTCTGAAGGTTGTAAACTAATTTATGGAATAAGAGTTAGATTCAATTTATATCTTGTTATGAGTAAAAACAAGTTTGCCTCTCAATATGATTGTTAAGATAATCGAAAGAACTCATATTGGATTATATTATTGTTGGTTCTATTGTTGGTTATAGTTGTTGTTGTTGGGTTGTTGATGACCTTAGTGGTCTTTAAGATGTATTAAAAATAAGGGAGTTGCTGCCCGATTTTCCTTGAGCCATACGACTAGCCAAATATGATGGTACGACATTATATGTTAACGACAATATCATTTCACTTGTTGTAGATGCAAGAAGTTATGTTGAGCTTGGTTGACTAATAAGGAAGAGATCATACAGGTATGTTAAGGCTATCCCTTCTTTCCTTTTGGCATGATCCATATGATACAACGAAATGAGCAAGCACATCACTTTCACGAATGATTCTATTCCTAGAAGTACTAGGGTTACCTATGTTCTTGATTCCCCATATGTCCTACTATCATATCGTCTGTTCATGGGTCTCAACATAATCTGAGAGATCTTATTGACTTATTTCATTATGCACTGCATTCATTTATACATGTATATTGATCCATGACCAGATGGCGTTATATACGCGAATAATATATGTATATGGGGTATGGGGGAAAGGTTATGGAATTATATATGCACCACCACCTAATCAGCTGGTATACGTTCATGATTTTGCCCACAGATGCTGAGATGATATGATGAGATACCCTCAGAGGATTGATGATGTTATGTACACATATACCTATGCATGATATGATATTTATACGCATACGCATGACATTAGAAATATTTTCATGATTCACAAAACTATTGAGACTTACAGGTTGAGTTCTTTACTCCATGTTTCTTTCATGCCTTTTATATATTGATTTTTATGCCATACATACTCGGTACATTATTCGTACTAATGCCCTTATTTCCTGGGGTGTTGTGTTTCATGCCTGCAGGTACAAGTAGACAAGCTGACGGTCCCCCTCCTTAGGATCTTAGCTCAGCGAGAGTTGGTGTGCTCCATTTGATCTGGAGCTGCTATTGGGTTGTGGTACGATACGTTTGTATATATATAAGGATATGACGAGGCCCAATCCCGTCTTTTATACAATTTTACACTCTATTAGAGGTTTGTACACATTCATCTATAGTTGGATAGTATGTGGCCTTGTCGGCTCTCCCTACCATATTCCGTATATATATGTACATATTTCTTTTGGGCACATTTTCTCACTTATGTTATTCACACAATTCAGTAGTTTACTGCTAGACGTTATGCATTTTCTACAGTTATTTCATGTTTTATCTTAGACGTATGCTTAGGAGTGTTCAATAGGTAGGCTCAGGCACTCGTCATGGTCCATCGGTTTGGGTCGTGACAAGAGTGATTGCTTATAATTCGAGTCAGTTGAAGACACATGAAAAGAACTACCATGTTCATGATTTAGAATTTGGCTGCCATTGTTCATGCATTGAAGATTTGGAGGCACTATCTCTATGGTATGTCTTGTGAGGTATTTATATCATCGGAGTCTCAAGCACTTATTCAAACAGAAGGATCTAAATTTGAGGCAACAGAGATGGTTGGAGCTGCTAAAAGACTATGATATTACTATTTTGTATCATCCCGGGAAGGCCAATGTGGTGGCCGATGCCTTGAGTAGAAAGTCGGTGAGTATGGGTAGCCTTGCATTCATTCTTTTTGGTGAAAGGCCTCTTGTAGTTGATGTTCAAACCTTGGACAATTAGATCGTAAGGTTAGATGTTTCGGAGCCCAGTCGGGTTCTAGCTTGTGTGCTTTCTCAGTCTTCCTTATATGACCGCATCAGAGAGTGCCAGTATGATGATCCCTAATTGCTTATCCTGAAGGACACAGTTCAGCACGATGATACCAAAGATGTTACTATTGGATATGATGGGGTGTTGAGAATGCAAGGTCGAATTTGTGTGCCAAATGTAGATGGGATGTATGAATTGATTCTTGAAGAAGCCAATGGTTTGCGGTATTCCATTCATCCGGGTGCCGTTAAGATGTACCAGGATTTTAGGTAGCACTATTGGTGGAGAAAAATGAAGAAAGATATAGTTGGGTATGTAGCTCGGTGTTTAAATTATCAACAAGTGAAGTATGAATATTAGAGACCGGGCGGATTGGTTCAGAGACTTGAAATTTTGGAATGGAAATGGGAGCGTATTACCATGGACTTCGCAGTTGGACTCCCACGGACTTTGAGGAAGTTTGATGTTGTTTGGGTAATTATGGATCGGTTGACCAAGTCCGCACATTTTATTCCAGTTAGGACTACTTACTATTCGAAGCAGTTGGCTGAGATTTATATTCGCGAGATTGTTCGCCTTCAAGGTGTGCCAGTGTCCATTATTTCAGATCGGGGCACGCAGTTTACATCACAGCTTTGGAGAGCAGTGCAACGAGAGTTAGGCACACATACTCATTTAAGTACAACACTTCACCCTCAGACGGACGGACAGCCCGAGCACACTATTCAGATATTGAAATATATGCTACGCGCTTGTGTTATAGATTTTGGAGGTTCTTGGGATCAGTTTCTTCCATTTGCAAAGTTGTCCTACAATAACAGCTACCAATCGAGCATTCAGATGGCTCTGTATGAGGCTTTATATGGGAGACGGTGTCTGTCTCCAGTGGGTTGGTATGAGCCGGGTGAGGCTAAGCTATTGGGAACTGATCTAGTTCAGGATGCTTTGGAAAAGGTTAAATTATTCAGGAACGACTTCGCATGATGCAATCTAGACAGAAGAGTTATGCCAACCGGAAGGTTTGCGATGTTGCTTAAATGGTAGGAGAGAAGGTACTACTCCGAGTTTCGGCTATGAAGGGCGTTATGAGGTTTGGGAAGAAGGGAAAGTTGAATCCTAGGTATATTGGGCCTTTTGAAATACTTAAGAAGATTGGAGATGTGGCTTATGAACTTGCTTTGTCACCTAATCTATCGTGTGTTCATCCAGTGTTTCATATATCTATGCTTCGGTAGTATGTCGGAGATCAGTCTCATATTTTAGATTTTAGTAAAGTGCAATTGGATGGTAATTTAACTTATAAGATGATGTCGGTGGCCGTGTTGGACCGACAGGTTCGAAAGTTGAGATCAAAGAACATAGCTTCAGTAAAAGTATAGTGGAGAGGCCAGCCAGCCGGAGCAGCCACCTGTGAGATTGAGCGAGTGATGTGGAGAAAATATCCATACCTATTTGAGGCTCCGAGTATGATTCTAAACCTATTCGAGGATGAACATTTATTTAAGAGGGGGAGAATGTAACCACTCGGCCGGTCATTTTGAGTATTATGGCCCCGTCCCCCCAATTTACTAGTCAATTTGTGCTTTACAATTGTTATATGACTTACTGGGGAAATTGGTTCGTGTCCGGTGAGGTCTTGGAATGAATTGAAACACTTAGTTCTAAGGTTTAAAGTTTAAGTTAAAATAGTCGACTGAATGTTGATTTATGTGTAAACGACCCCGAAATAGAGTTTTGATGATTCCAATAGCTCTGTATGGTGATTTTGGATTTAGGAGCGTGTCCGAAAATATTTTTTGAAGTCCGTAGTTAAATTAGGCTTGGAATGACGAAAATAAGAAATTTAAGTTGGAAGTTTGACCGGAGAGCTGACTTTTTGATATCGGGGTTGGAATCCAGTTCTAAAAATAATTCTGGTTCCGTTATGTCATTTAAGACGTGTGTGAAAAATTTGAGGTCAATCGGACTTGATTTGATAGGTTTCGGCATCGAATGTAGAAGTTGGAATTTTTTAGTTTCATTATGCTTGAATTGGGGTATTATTCGTGTTTTTAGCATTGTTTGATGTGATTTGAGGATTCGACTAAGTTCGTATGATATTTTAGGACTTGTTGGTGTATTTGGTTGAGGTCTCGGGGGCCTTGGGTGAGTTCCGGGATGGTTTCGGATCATTTCTCCATGTCTTGCCACTGTTGTTGTTGGTTCTGGTCTTGTTCTTTGCAAACGCGAAGGGATTCACGCATTCGCGAAGAAGGAATTTTGCACTGGGCAATTTTGTGCTTCGCATTCGCGACTGAGGGCACGCATTCATGAAGGTTCTAGGGGTAGAGCTACGCGTTCGCGATTGGAGCTTCGTGTTCGCCAAAAGGGAAAGTCGACATGGGGGAATTTGGTCTTCGCGTCTGTGGTGGAGAGAACGCGTTCGCGATTGAGCATCCTAGTGAAACATCGCATTCCCGAGGCCAGTCTCGCGTTCGCGAAGGAGGAATTTGGGCAGAACATTTTTTGTGCTTCACGAACGCGAGGCAATGGCCGCGTTCGTGATGAAGAAAAGCCTGGGCAGAGAGTTTAAGATCTCATTTTTACCGATTTGGAGCTCAAGAAGAGGTGATGTTTGGGAGATTTTCAAGAAAAATAATGGGGTAGGTGTTCTTAACTCAATTTTGGTGAAATTACTCGAATCAATGGTTGTTTTTAACATTTAATTAGTGAATTAAGTTGGAAAATTTTGAAAAACCATCTTGGTTAAAGTTGACGATTTGAGGGTCAAGTTGATGTCGGAATTTGGTAAAATTGGTATGGTTGGACTCGTGGTTGAATGTGCGTTCATATTTTATAACTTATGTCGGGTTCCAAAACATGGGCCCCATGGGTGAATTTTGAGTTAAACTTCTGATGTTATTGAAAAATTAGTATTTTCATAAGGAATTAATTCCTATAATTTGTAGTGACTGAATCGAATTAATTGTGACTAGATTTGAGGCGTTCGGAGGCTGAATCGCGAGGAAATGGCATAGCGGAATAAAGAATTACACGGTTTGAGGTAAGTAATACTTCTAAACTTGGTTCTGAGAGTATGAATCCCTGAATTACGTGTTGTATGAATTGTATGAAGATGACGCACATGCTATGTGACGGGCGTTCACCATAGAAATTGTGACATAAATAAATTCTGTGGAGTTGTAAAATTAAAGAATCATGTCAATATCCGCATATCCTCCACGTGTTAGAGAAATTGAGCCGAGGCTCGTATTAAAGATCATGTTTAGGCTACGTGCTGATATTTTGGGACTCATAGGTTCGTGTTGCTGTTGAATTAAATGTTTTAAAAATGCACATTTCGTACTCAATCATGTTCATCCATTGTGAGGATATTCATGGGATCGAGTTGCGTATCGCAGCAGGCCATATTGGCTTTATATATGTTATTATTATATGGATCGGGGTTGCACGCCACAACTGGCCGTATAGGCTTTATTATTATGGGATCAGACTGCACGCCGTAGTAGGCCATATCGACTTTATATAGCTCTTGGGCTGAAGGAGCCCCTCCGGAGTCTGCACCCCCCACAGTGAGCGCAGTTGATGTTTATATTTGGGATGGACTTCCCAGGGCATGGATTTGCCTTATTTATTTATTTATTTATTTATTTATTTATTTATCTTAGGGATGGACTTCCCTCGATATGGATCTTGCCCGAAGCATTTATATATTTGGGCTGGATTGGCCTTATACAGTACTGAGTGACTGATTGTCAGTTGATGTATATATATACATGGGATGGATCTTCCCTGGGCTGGATTGGCCATATATAGTGATGAGTGATTGAGTATTCTGAGAGTGTGAATACATGAGGGTTCCATTGTGGTACATCACATATGTCATATATTTTGGCATGTAGATATAGAGATGTCATATTCCTCACATGATGTAGAGTTTATCTATTTTATTTTTACTGAGTTTAACTGTTGAATTTGGAAGCATGCCTACATTTCCGTACTGTCATTTCTATACTGGATTGTACTTGTTAAGCTCGTCACTACTTTTAGCCCAAAGGTTAGTCTTGTTACTTATTGAGTTGGTTGTACCCATACTATACTTTGCATCTCATGTGCAGATCCAGGTACTTGCGGATATGGCGACTGCTAGATATCAGAGTTTCATCTGTTGGAGACTATCATGGTAGCTGCTTGGCGTCCGGAGACCTTGACTCTCTTTCCCATTTAGTTGTTTGTACTGTTCTATATTTTCAGACAGTATTTTATCAGTCAGACTATGTTATCATTTAGATGCTCATGCACTCAGTGACACCGGGTGTTTTATATCCGTATTTGTGAGATCTTCTTGTAAATTTAAATATTATGTTATCAAACGTAAGAGATATTTTTTGTGATTTACTAAGGTTATCGGCTTGCCTAGTATTGATATAAGCACTATCACGACATTTGAATTTTGGGTCGTGACAAGTTGGTATCAGAGCCTAGGTTGCCTAGGTTACATAAGTCTCACGAGTCATGAACAGTTTTAGTAGAGTCTTGTGGATCGATACAGAGACATCTGCACTTATCTTCGAGAGGTTGCCGAACCCTTAGGAAAAAATTAACTTTCTTGTATTCCGTCGTGCGAGTTTGTTGATTCTGGAAACTAAATTTCTGTTATTCTATTCTCTCAAACAAGGTGAGGGCACGTACTACCGGATTGGATGGTCAACCATCAGTGCCACCAATTTTGGCCGCGAGAGGCCGGGGCCGTGGTAGAGGCTGAGGTGTAGCTCTCACAACAGTTAGAGCAACACTTGTAGTACCACCAATTGCTCCAGCTCAGGAGCAGGTTCCGGATATACTTGAACCGGCTGGGCCAGCTCACGCACCAGCTATGCCAATTGTGATTCCAGTCCTTTAGGAGGCTTCAGCCCAGATATTGACTGTTTGTACTGTCCTTGCTCAGGTGGTTTCAGCTTAGGACACACCAGTCACTTCTCAGGTTGGGGGAGGTACTCATACCTTTATCGCCCGTACTCCAGAGCAGGTAGTGCAGAGACTTCAGATACCGTGGGCACTACCAGTCCAACCGATTGCAGCTGCTCAGGCTGGACACAAAATATTTTAACACTTGTACTTTTGTCACGATCCAAAATCTGTATGTCGTGATGACGCCTATCTTAATACTAGACAAGCCGACAACCTCAATAAACCACAAATTCTTTTAAGTTTGAAAACATCATATTTAAATTCAATATAAAAATCTCACAAATATTATTATAAAAATACTCTCAAAACCCAGTGTCACTGAATACATGAGCTTCTAAATGAAAACATAGTATGGCTAATACAATCACTGTCTAGAAATGTAGGACAATACAAATAACTGAAAAGAAAGAGAGTCAAGGTCTGCGGACGTCAAGCAACTACCTCGATAGTCTCCAACAGATAAAAGCTCCGAAATCTAGAAACCTCAGTATCCGAAAGTACGTGGATCTACACACGAAGTGCAAAGTATAGTATGAGTACAGCCAATTCAATAAGTAACAAGACTAACCTTTGGGATGAAAGTAGTGACGAGCTCAACATGTACTGTCCAGTATAGAAATAAGCGCACAAAAATGTAAGCATTGCTTTCAAGTTCAACAGTTAAACTCAGTACAAGTAAAATAGATAAATTCTGCATGATATGAGGAATATGACATTTCTATATCTATACGCCAAACTATATGTTGTGTGTGATGTACCACAATGGAAACCTTATGTACTCACACTCTCATAATACTCAATAAC
>AWOL01S0088198.1:34527-99902 GCA_000715115.1 Nicotiana otophora | reverse complement strand
ATGTACTGTCCAGTATAGAAATAAGCGCACAAAAATGTAAGCATTGCTTTCAAGTTCAACAGTTAAACTCAGTACAAGTAAAATAGATAAATTCTGCATGATATGAGGAATATGACATTTCTATATCTATACGCCAAACTATATGTTGTGTGTGATGTACCACAATGGAAACCTTATGTACTCACACTCTCATAATACTCAATAACTCAGTATTATATATGGCCAATCTAGCCCAGGAAACTTCATCCCATATATACATATAAATCAACTGACATGCATTCACTCAGTATTGTACAAGGACAATCTAGCATAGGTAACTCCATCCCAAGTATAAATAAATAAGGTAACTCCATGCCTAGGTAACTCCATCCTAAATATAAAGAAACAGGATAACACCATGCCTAGGGAACTGCATCCCAAATATAAAAAAACAAAGCAACTCCATGCCTAGGGAACTTTATCCCAAATATAAAGATAACTACGCTTACTGTGGGGGGTGCAGACACCGGAAGGGCCTCTTCAGCCCAAGCGCTATAATAAGCCAGATCTATGCATAAATAAATATAATATGTTGCGACGTGCAGCTCGATCCCATAAATATCACTCAAAATCTCCAGTCTCTCGGGCTCTTAATGACATAAAAATCAACCCAACATGATGATATGATGTATCAATGAATGACAAGAGAGACTAGGATATAATATGAAAATGATGGACGTGACTGAGTACACAATTTACAATTTAAACAAATAATTCAACAGCCGGACGACCCTTATGGGTCCCAAAATATCGGCACGTAGCCTAAACATGATCTTTAATATGAGTCTCAGCTCAATTTCTCTAATATGTGGTGGATATGTCGATAATGACATTTATTTAATTATGCAACTCCACAGAATCAATTAAGTCACGATTTCTACTGTGCAAGCCCGCACGCCTGTCACCTAACATGTGCGTTACCTTCAAACAAATCACATAACACGTATTTTCGGAGTTTATACCCTCATAATCAAGTTTAGAAATGTTACTTACCTCAAGTCGTGTAATTCTTTATTCCAATATTCCTTTTCCTCGTGAATCAACCTCCGAACGCCTCGAATCTAGTCACAATTAATTTGATTCAGTCAATACAAATTAAAGGAATTAATTCCATATAAAAATACTATTTTTCAATAAAATCTGAAATTCCACTCTAAAATAGCCAGTGGATCCCACATCTTAGAACCCGACAAAAGTTACAAAATACGAACGCTCATTCAACCACAAGTCCAACCATACCAAATTCACCAAATTCCGACATCAACTCGACCATCAAATCTAAAATTCTTATTTTCAAATCCGTAGGCCCAAATCCTAGAATTTCACTTCAAAAATACGTAATCTAGTCAAAATACTCAATGATAATTCAATATTATTGTCTAACAATGATCGCAAGTGACTTACCTCAAGTTTTTCCGTAAATTTTCTCGAAACATCGCCCAAAACGGTGTTGGAAATGTCCAAAAATGGCAAAAACGTGAAACCTTCTGTTTTTGTACACTATCCAAAGGTTTCGCTTTTGCAGAATTTTTAACCGCTTCTGCGGTCTTTCTTTTCCACATGCGGAACTTCTGCTTACCTACATCCACTTCTGCAGACTCGCTTCTGCGAGACTAGGGCTGCATCTGTAGAGACCCCCATGCCAGGCCCCATCCGCTTCTGCGATGCCTCCTTCTCATCTGCGTTCTCTGACGAGCGCAAACCACACACTTAAATTATGCTTGCTAGTCAAATATAGTATAGTATGATATCGTCTCCACAAGGATTAGATTAAAATAGTATTCTCATAGTTTGTAGCTAAATTGCTATCCAGGAGGATCAACAATGGAGATTTACACAATTAAGAATTGAAATTATCTAAGAATCTAAACTATTGACTGATGACAATCGCAACAAAGGTAAGTAAGGAAGTTATCAATGGGAGAAAACATGGGCTAATAGGATAGAGGCAAGATAATTGTTCGGGGTCTAACTCTAGATAATTCACTACTAATGTTCAAGTGAGTCTCTCGAATTCACTTAATTATCAGTACAATTATTTAGTAGAAACTCCTCTCTCGATTTAGTCTCAACCTCACAATATGAACCACTTTAAACTCGGTGAAGATATGCAAGAATGCGTAATGGATTGGTCTTTTAGAGAACCTCTTTCGATTATCCTCCTAACTAGGTTTAATCAAGGATTCAACTAGCCTCTTTCGATTACTTAGAAGATTATATGAACTCAACTAACAATATAGTGCAAATATATCACAAGTTATGCCTTTTTCAATTACAAGAACAAGTGAACATAGATGCAACAATTAAATCTTTCAAAATCGATTCAAATACATAAAAATAGAGTTATAATCCACAAATAAAATAGAGTTATAATCCACAAACAACAATCAATACACCAAATCCATCAAAACCCAAAAGGTTCTACTCCATAGACATGGAGAAGTACTTCACAAATGAAATAAAAGTAGAGAAAAACATAAATACAATCCAAACCCGGATCTTAAGTGAGGAGGGAGGAATGAAATCCTTGTGCTCTTGCTTCTCCCTCTTCTCCTTAGCTTACCTAAGTCTAAGGTATGTCAAAAGTGCAGAAATGGTATTTTTCCCGTGTATTTAACTATCTCCCAAATAAACCCCGGACGAAAATACCCTTTTTAGCTGAATTGGGAACATACTCTAATATTTTTACACTACTGCGTCGTACCATGCGACACGCTTGTGGCAATTTTCAGAATGATTTGCAATATAGATTCTAGGCACATTTTGCACAGTTGCGCCGCCCCATGCGGCGCGGTTGTGTAGTTTTCTTCGAGTAAGTTCGTTTCTCTAATTTTTGACATCCGGATTTGGTACTCGACCCCCGAACGCAATTCCGGTTCAATCCCTTGGGTTTCTACTCATACTTCAAATCTCCAAATAGCTCGAATTTGCTCCGTAACATCTAAATAACTTGAAATAACTCCTACACGGCATAAAACACATAATACGTATAAAACACTACTAATTACAGCTCAACATAGTAAAGTGCAGTATATTAGAGTGCAATAAGTGACTAAAATACGGGATTATAGCCTACCATCACTTTTGCTGATGCGGAATTTCCCCTCGCATCTACGACCTCTGCCCAAATTGTTCCAGCATGCTTCTGCGATCACCATGTTGCTTATGTGGTCGCACACATGCGACCAATTCCATCGCAGGTGCGATTGCACCAGAACTGAAAAATTTTCAAACTTGTTCTAAGTCCAAATTTTATTCCGTTAATCATCCGGAATCCACTCGAGCCCCCCGGGACCTCAACCAAATACACCAACAAGTTCTAAAACATCATATGAACTTAGTCGATGCTTCAAATCACATCAAACAACGCTAAAAACACGAATCATACTCCAATTTAAGTTTAATGAAACTAAGAAATTCTAATTTCTACATTCGATGCCGAAACCTATCAAATCAAGTCCGATTGACCTCAAATTTTGCATACAAGTCATAAATGATATAAAAGACCTATGAAAATTTTCAGGACTGGATTCCGACCCTGATATCAAAAAGTCAACTCCCCGGTCAAACTTCTAAACTTAAACTTCCTATTTTCGCCATTTCAAACTTAATTTAACTACGGACTTCCATATAATTTTTCGGACATACTCCTAAATCCAAAATCACCATACAGAACTATTGGAATCATCAAAACTCTATTTCGGAGTCGTTTACACATAAGTCAATATTCGGTCAACCTTTTCAACTTAGTTTTCATCCTTGGGACTAAGTATCTTAATTCATTCCGAAATCTCACCGGACCTAAACCAATTACCTCGGCAAGTCACATAACAACTGTAAAACACAAATTGAGCAGTAAATGGGGAAACGAGGCTGTAATATTCAAAACAATCGGCCGGATCGCTACAACTTCGAATTCATCGCTCTTTTAAATGGATGGCTGATAAAACTTAGTCTTTTTTGTTTTTGCATAAATCATTTTCGTAAGACACTTTTTAATAAGTGTGGCTACTTTTGACAGTAGGTATAGATATTTCTTTCTTCACACAGCTATCACGTTATGACGTTATCTATTATTAGTTTTAAATAATTGACATGCCATTGCCTTCTATATGTTGTGTGTCGCATTTGTGTCCGCGAAACCTAACTATATATCTCCGCCTCTGTGAAAACAAGTAATTTCATGCGTATCTTATGCAGCTCTCCTTCTTTGTAAAATATCCCTATTGATATTTATATTTAATTAACATGGTGGTTCTCTTGAATTTGTTTGCACATTAAATATGAAGTAACGTTTATTTGAATTAATAGTTAGATTACAACTGCATGTTGAGTCGATAACTTCAATTTTTGTTTTTAAATTTGTAAATTCACGATCCATGAGGTTTATATATTTATCAATTAGTTAATCAAGATTTGAAAGAAACGAGATCACTTAATAATCATATTGATCAACGTCTTTTAGCAAGGGTCATTAATTATGAAAGGACCTTCATCTAAATGGATATTGTTTGCATTATTCATCATCGGAACGTACCAAAAGTGTTTATTTTAAAGAGATAAGATGTTTTACTAAGTTTTTAAGAAAAATATATGTGCTTTTGAGTAGCAACGCAAAAGCTGTTGCCATAAGCTGAAAATTTTCATTTTTTCCTAAAAGTACTTTTAGAATCTTGGCCAAGTAAATTATTATTCTAATATTAATAATTTAGTTGATTAGCGAATCACAAACTACTATTCTACAAAAGTATTTTATCTAAAACATCTAACACAAAGATTCATTTATTGTATTCTCTGGATTCTGCACTCTGCAGTGTATCCACTAACTCTTCAATCACTAATTAAATTGAAAAAGAACAACCTAGTGCACAAGGTATTTTGCGTTCGCGCAAAGTTTGGGGTGATCTTATCTCGAGTAGTGTAATGTAGATAGTCTAATACAAGTATTGAGTTTGGGGGTATTCCCATCTCGAGTAGTGTAATGTAGACAGTTTAATACAAGTATTAGCGATTACTTCCACGGCTCGAACCCGTGATCTATAGGTCACACAAAGATAATTTTAGCGTTGCTCCGAGACTCCTCTTTATAAATTGAAAAACATTACATATTAGTTGGACGTAATATACACGAATATATTTATTATTTGTCCGCTTCTTGAATTTTATATGAAAAACAGCAGATACATCTTTGGCTGCTTTTGCATTTTACTGAATATTGTGGCAACTAGCTAATTAAGCAGGTACTGGCTGGTGCAGGTAGATATTTGGAATATCTCCAAGCACAGTGTTAAAAGCTTATTCAAGAGTGCATTAGTTTAGTGATCGATAAAGTGGATAGAGAATTATAAAATTTCAGGTTTAAAAAATATAGCAGAAGAAAATTACTAGGCGACTACCCAATAAAATATAATATGTATCCTGTGAAATTAATCGGAGTGTGCATCGGGCACCACAATTATAATTAAAAGAATACCGTGCTAAAGCTTTGGCTGTTTTGTTAGTATCATCTTAGGACTTCTTTGACTCAATACTATGAACATCCAATTATTTGGCCACCAGCAGTGCTAGAGACAAAAGCCCTATCGTTATTATCAAAAAATCTTTGTCTTATATTAGCAAAAAGAAGACATGTGAATGGTAGAATGAGAAAAGGTTAACGAGGATAGAATTTTTGGTAAACTTAATTAGAACATTACACTTTACTAATTAGAGAGCAAATGCAACCAGTTGATACTAAATTAACCATCAAGAGGTGGTTATTTTTTATTTAAGACGAACAACAAAATGTAGTAGGCATATACACTTGTAACGATCCGATCGGCCGTTTTGAACTTTAGTGCGTCGTATGGCGGTTTGAGGCCGTGAGTAACTTCACGTCATGTTTTATGACTTGTACGCGTAGTCGGAATTTAATTTCGGAAAGTTCGGAGTTGATTCAGATTAAAAATTCTCAATTCAGAAGCTTTAAGTTGGAAGAGTTGACCAAGGTTTGACTTTTGAGTAAACAACCTCGGAATCGGGATTTTAAAGTTCCAATAGGTTTTTATGATGATTTCGAATTTGGACGTGTGTTCGGGTTGAGTATCGGTGGTCCGGGAGCATTTTGGCGCTTATTATGGAAAGTTGGCATTTTGAAAGTTTTAGAATTTCATAAATTTTGGTTTGAAGCATATTCTGATGTTATCGCTGTCCGTTTGAAGTTTAAAGCCTTGAAATAGGTTCGTATTGTGATTTATGACTTGTGCGTAAAGTTTGGCATCATTCTGGAATGTTTAAGTGTAATTCGGACGCGTTCGTCGAAGTTTGAATGTTTGAAAGTAGAAAGAAGGTTTCGATTGTCGATTCGTAGTTTTGATGATGTTTGGTGTGATTTGAGGCCTCGGGCGGGTTCGTATTATGTTTTGGGACTGGTTGGTGTGATTGGATGGGGTCCCGGGAGTCTCGGGTGTGACTCAGAGTGGTTTCAGACAATTTTTCCTTGTTTTGCAATTGCTGGTGCGGGTGTCTTGTTTTGTCCTTCGCGAACGTGAAGAGGCTCACGCGTTCGCAAAGAAGGAATTTTGGGCTGCTGAATTCTTGCTCATCGTGAACGCAACACTGAGGTCGCGCACGCGGAGAAGGGCTGTGGTAACCTACGTAAACGCGATATGGAGGTCGCGAACGTGAAGAAGGCTGGGTGGTTGCGAGTAAAAGGCCTTCGCGAACGTGAGGGGCGAAGTGCGAAGGGCAGGGACAGCTGGTCATCGCGAACGTGGACGGGTGGTCGTGAACGCGATGAAGGCGGGCATGGGCAGAATTGTTTTAAAAGTGGATTTTTGCCCATTCCTCTCATTTCCTCTCTTGCTTGGGCGATTTTGGGGCGATTTGGAGGCGCCATTTTCATCATCAATCTTGAGGTAAGATATTTCTATACATTGTGAGTTAAATACATGGTTTATATACGGATTTAAGCATGGAAATTAGTAAAAAATATGAAATTTTAGTAGAAAACCTAGAAATAGTATTTTTGAATTTTGACCACGACATTGGACATGGAATTTGGAATAAATCATATATTTGAGTTCGTGTCGTCATGGGTAAAGTTTATCTTCAAATATTCACGCGATCCACGCATGTGGGGCCGAAAATGATTCGGTTGACTTTTTGAACGAAGTTGAAAATTTATTATAAATTGATTAATAATTATGAGTATTAGAGTATATTATTATTGGTTTGCACACTATTTGACTAGTTTCGGGTCAAGGGGCTTTGATTGAAAAGTAAGAGAGGCATAAGAGTCAGTTATGGAACTTCGGGACGAGGTAAGTCTCCTGTCTAACCTTATGAAGGGGAAACTACCCCTAGGTGATGTAATTGTTATGTGCTACTTGTTGTGGGTGCTACATACGCACGAGGTAATGAGAGTCCGTACGTAGCTAAAGCATGTTTATGTCCTAGTAGACTTGGTAGGACTTTATCATGTAATATTTGAATTGTTTGAACTCATTTTGCTAGCTTAATTAAATTAAAATTACAATTAAAATTGATTTAAAACACACACACACACACACACACAGATATATATATATATATATATATATATATTAGGCCGAGTTTTATCACCTCGAGTTGTTGACAAGATATTTGATAAACGTAAAGGGGTATATTCACTATTATACACCTGTATCTATGTTGTAAGCATGTGCCTCGTGATTCGATAAGTTTCTTCCTTTCTTGTGGAAAGGGCCGAACGCCTCGACAGTATAATAGATGCATATATTATTCGTGTTTCTCGACCATCTACAGTGTACACATTATTCTAGATCGGGTCGTACGACCTCGGCATAGTCGTGCGTTACATCGCTAGCAGTCCGAATATTCACAAGATTATCCTCTCACTGTTGTTTGGCATTTCACATGGTATTCCTTATTCATTTGATATTGGCACTTGATATTTTCCGAGCTGTTGAGATAGAATACGAGATTGAGAAATTTATATCGTTAAAAGAAATTTTGAAAGATTATGTTGGTTACCGTTTTATCCCACAATTACCGTCGTGCTTCATATTTGTTTAGGATTTATCATACTGCTTTATTGGACCTCTAGTAAGTGTCGATGTTGGCCCCTCATCACTACTTTTCTGGGGTTAGACTAGATACTTACTAGGTACGCATTGATTTACGTATTCACGCTACACTTATGCACTAAATGTGCAGGACTTGACAGGTTCATTTGGTGGACATCTGGGTGCGTCGGTGCAGCTGCTGAGGAGACTTTATAGTGAGTTGTATTCCAGTCTACGAATCGCAGCCCAAAGATTCTCCGCCGTACTATTTACTTTATCCTGTCTTATTAACATTCTAGACAGATGTTGTATTATTATTGTACTCCTTAGTAAATGCTCATGCACTTGTGGCATCGGATTTTGGGGATATTCTAGTTGATGCATACAGATTTGCATATTATTATCACCTTTTATTTTATGTAATACTAATTATGTATGTACCCGTGAACTTCAAAGGTGTGAATTTTCTTACTTAATAAAATTTATAATTTCAAAAGTAATAAAATGAACAATCTACATGATAGTTCGCCGTTGGCTTGCCTAACATCGATGTTGTGCGCTATCACGGCCTATAATGAGTTATGGGTCATGACAGCTTGGTTTACTTGGGTTTCACGAGTCATGAGCAAGTATATTAGAGTCTTGCGGATCGGTACGGAGATGCCTATACTTATCTTCGAGAGGATAGAGGGCTTTTAGGAGCATTTCCCTTCTTGATTCTTCATCATGCGATTTGAGTCCATTGAAGCTTATGCCTTCATTTCCTTCCTACTCAATCGTATGTGACGTGGAGAGCTTGTTACCAATTGGGCATCGAGGAGTTGTCATGGTACTGCAAATGTTGTGCAAGATGTTTTTCCCTGCTCCTTTGATTGGGCTATTGTAGTTGCCTCATGGAGGGATGTTATGTCATTTCAGCGCAATGTTAGTGTTGCCTACGGTTTTGCGGCTACGCACGGTGCATTATGATGTTCATGAGTGGTTAGCACGCAGTGTTGGTGTAAATGGTAAGGTGCTTATTTATGTGTTACGACAATGAATGATTCGAAATGAGGACTACTCGGTTCATATTTTAAAGGTTCTACATTTAATTCTAGCGGAGGAGAGGCAATTGGACTATGGATGTTCAAGACTAAGTTGACGGAGTAGCGAGATCGAATATTTCCGAACTTGGTGAAAATTCTCATTTGTGATGTGGTGTCGCCGTCCTTGTTTGAACGCATCAAGGCTCATCGGTGTTATGGTCTTCTTTGATTTTCCTTCGGGGTAGGGTATTGTGAAATGGTGCCAGAGAAACGATTGTCAGAGATGGTGTAGAGGATTCAGAATCAAATCGGTGTTTCTAATATTGATGGATCGAGAAAGATGGTCCTCTAAGAGGCTTTAGAGTTGGTAGCAATTTGTTTGTTCAGTTGCTACAGAGATGGATTTTGATTTGAGGTATCTCGCGGTTGTTGAATTGCTAGCAGGCCAAGTATAAACAACAGAGGCCGAGAAGTTTCCTTAAGGAGAAAGGTTTATCGAATTGGGAGTGCCAGAGTAGCGTATGGATTCCGTGGTAGGATAGCCACATACTTAGAGGAAGTTTAGAGCGATTTAAGGTTCATGATGGTCAATGACTAAGTCTATAAATTTCATTTGGGACGGTAGCTACTGTACTGAGGAAGATTGAATATGACAAAGAGGAGTTTGCTTGAAAGGAAGAGAGGTGTGAAATGCTTGATTACCGTTATTGGGTGCAGCCTGACTTCGTGTTTGGAACGTATGGCTAGACTTTTAGTGGATGCTAATGGGGAATGAACAGACTATTATAGTTGGGGGACGAGCATGAGATCGGGAGGGTTTGCTGATTTTGTGGTAGTTGTAACGAGGGCAGTGTCGTTGGAAGATATAGAAATGGAATTCCACAGGTGGGCTATCTCTTGCGTGCGGGTTTGCTGTTGCGTAATTCTTGATGAAGTTCTACGAAGAGTTATACTTTCTACACAGCGGGAGGCATGTACTGGGATGTGAGCTTGGATCGCTTGAAGAAGATGGTGCGACTGGCAGGAGGTTGAATGTGCGAGTGTGGTTGATAATTCAGAATATTTCATAAAAACATATAACATGAGATTGCTAGAATTTGACAGGTTAACGGTGTGAGATCATGGTAATTGAGAAAGAGAAGTCTTTGTGGGTTCTATATTTATGTGATTATAGCTTAACGTTAAGCGGGGGAGCCCACCGTCCACGATTGGATCGCGTGGTTGTCTGCTTGTGCGGTTTCTGGTTATCGGTGCATTGGTGGATTATTTATGACTAAAGGAAGAAAATATCAGGGGTAATTCGAGCAAAGAACTTGATGAATGTGTGCTATATTTCTCCTTGTCGATTCATGTAGATTTGGGAACACTTAGAGTTTATGCTTCTTGAGGATGTGATGTACAAGGAAAAGAATTCATCTGGTTGCTTATTTCGGAGTGTTCATGTGCTAACAGAGCGTTGGAGTTTAATTATATTTGGGACCAGGTCAGAGAGGGTGACTCTCAATAGTGGTTCTAATGGGTTCAAGGATGTAAGCATGGTGTCTAAGGATTTTGGGTTCGTTGCGTGGCTGAAGACCGGGATTTTGCAGCAGAGTTTGAAGAATACTTAGGGAATTTTCTATGTTATCATCGGGTTTGTGGGGTAGTATTGGAGGAATGGGAGAAATATCTTCAGATTAGCGGGAGGTCTTGTAGAATGGTTGTACCAGTTGGTGATGTTATTGTGCGCTTGATGAGAATATTAGATGGTTCATGGATATTAAGACGATATGATCTCGTAATTCGGGTCATTAGGGGTGAGTGCCGATTGAGTTTGTTATGTTTTTTTGAATGGAGCTATTATTATTTCTAAGGCAAGTCAAGAGTAAATTGAAAAACGTTGGGTCGGCTAGTAATGGTTTGAATTAACATTGTTATGGAAATGATCAGTTCCTTCGGTGCATTAAGTTATACAGGTGGTTTGTGGTGGAACGTGCGGGCTTGACAGCCACCATAATTTGATCAATTGGAGGTATTTGATTATGATGGCCATGCTATGGGAAATGGATCCCGGAATAGTTATGGCGGCTTAGACCACGACTTAGGTTTTGTGTCTTTCGTGGTTATGAGAAGTTAGTTGTGTGTTACGATTCGTCTTCTGAAATGAGTTAAGTAAAAGGTTTATAGCCAATGAAGTGTTTATTCTACTAGTAATTCAGGGGTTGCGATGCATTCTTGTACTCTCGCGTAGCGGCATGATAGGTGCAGTGAGTGTCATGATAAGTGCAGTAAGCGACATGGGAATTGGAAGTTGAGGATCGAGGTTGCGGCTTGGTGTTGATAAGAATGTCACGAGCTCGAATGAGTAGGGGAGAATTCAGATGTTCAAAGCAAGATGTCATTTTCTTTAGTGTCACCTGAGAACGTTGTCCTGTGTAAGGGGCATTGTGTATTGATTAGCGGATTCTTGATTTGATTTATAGAATTAGTACGGTTGGTAGTATGGAGATGCAGACTTTTTATCTGGTGCGGAAGGTCGTGAGAGTGTATCACATGGGGAAATTTGTATAAGTGTGACATGTTAGTCACTTGATTGTTAAAGATTGAAACCAAGTATGGAGATTCTGGTACTATCGCTAATGTGAGAGTTTATGCTTGAAAGGCGCTCTATTCATTTCGTTGTGGACTATGGGAGTTTGGTACGGATTGGACGTCGCTCGTGTGTGTCATGAATAAGGCCATTGTGGATCCTTGAGAGGTTGTTGGCCCAATATGGTATCAGGATCGGCTTGAGGTTCGTTGGTGGGTCTAATGTGAATGTGTGCTCTATGTCAGGTCAGATGTGTTCATTTGGCATAGCATTGCTTACGGAGGAGTCTTTGGGCGTTGGATGTTATCCCCGATATCAGCTATTCCATGTAATACTCTATTGTGCCACGTGGGTTATGGGACAACTTGATTATCGCACAAGTGTTGTGATCCCGTGTAGCTTGTGGTGTTATATGAGAAAGATGGCTCTCGAGATGCAAGTCATTTATTGCACCTTAGTCGTGCTTGGGTTTTGTAGCGTATGGCATTATCCGTCTCCCCATGGATTGTATTATGCACTTGGCGTGCTTGTGGTCGATATTCGGGCATTTCGTAATGTTGGCCCAAGTGAAGTCTGTTTTGATGATTGACAAAGGAACTCAAGCATGAACCAGATCCATACACAGTGTATACAGACACGGGCAGATTCAAGCACAATTAATTCACGTGAAGGAGATAAGTTTAAGTGGTTATAACTCATATCTCCTAAACGAAAAGGTTGCATAATTGATAAGATGAATGACTCCTTACTCGAGAGAACTCTATCCTAGATAAGGGAGGAGTTAGAAGTTGAAGATAACTAGAACTCTTCCACCATGAAAGAGTATAGCATTAGAACTCTAGTTATTTCCTATTCTACTAACTCTATAAATTACAGGATGTTCTCAATTTACATGTACGCACAAACGCTGAAGTTAAACGTGAGTTGAGAGAAAATTAGCAAGGCATTTTGCAAACAATTCTTGTATGATTCAAGTGTGCGAATCTGAAGCTACATGAACCAGATAGAAGAACCAGTTCCAAGTGTCTGTATTTTACTCTAGTTTCATTGTAGTAGGCATTTCAAATTGTACCTTTCAGCTTTATCCGGAAGCAATTGTATTAGGTACTCTAAGTGTTGAATTCAAGTTAGAGTTGACTTGAAGTTGTCGCAAGAACTAGAGGTTGGTAGACACAAAGGGATTAGAGGTAATCCTTAGGTTTACAAAGAGTTTTGTAAATGCTGTTTTGGCACAGTGATTTAGTGAAGTGTTGGAAAAAATCCTAATGAGTAGTAGGTCGTGATTTTTCACCTTTTGAGCCAGGTGTTTTTCACGTAAAATACTTTTATTCTTTACTTTCTACATTTATTATTCCGCAACAGTAGTATAAGGAACACATAGAAGAACCATATCCTTTTATAATTTGTGCATGTGAAAAATTAGACACCACACAAATCACCCCTTCTTGCGTGGTATTGAAGTATAAAACAACACGTAAGTATAAGCATTTTTGACTTGATGGGGGCTTCCTTATTAATTATTATGTGTGGATCGGGTGGCATGCTATCACGAATGCGTTGTTTAGGCCTTGTTTGAAAAGAGCTCTTAATTCTTTGTTTAGGCCTTGTTTGAAAAGAGACCATAAGCCAAGTTTCATTTGTTTTTGAAAATCTTTAATATCTTGTTGTACAGTCTCTTCAGAATAATCATTGTCCAAAATAAACATTAAACATTGAGGAATCAAAATTGAGCTGTACGATAATTTCATTTTCATCACGTTGTCTTCTCTGCTAGCACGCCAATCGTCATCTCTTATTCTCGTGGTCAGGGGTGTAAATAGGTCGGGTTGGTTCAGATTTTTCAATTACCAAACCAAATAAATGATATCTGGTTTTTAAATTTATAAATCAAACCAAACCAATAAAGTCGGGTTTTACAATCTCGGAGTTTTTAATTGTTTTCGGGTTTTCGGGTTTTTCCCCAATAAAATCTTAATAGCACAAAATATGTAACTTGTGCTCCAAATATTTATTTTAGTCCTAGTAGGATACAATTATATAATGTATTATTCAAGAAAATAAAATAATAATATGAGATGAGTCATAACATTGTACTTATTCAATAACATAGATAATAAAATAGCACAAAACAAATATTACTAATTAATACACCATAATAAAAATTAACATAATCTAAAAATACTATATAGGTCGTGCTAAAATAAGTATAACTAATAAGTATTATTAATTACACAACTAAACATAAAAAACAAAAAAAGATAAACTAGGTTATACAGTTTCATTATAAATCAATGCAAAACTAAAAAGTAGATATCCAATACTATTGTCATTCTTAGTGTTGAATTGAATTTTCTTTATTAGCATTAGTACTGATTTGAACTTTATTTGACTTACAAATTGTTTGGATGGTTTTTACCTATTGTATTGTATCGTATTGTTACTTTAAATACAATGTTTGTTTTGATTGTTACTTAAATTTTATTATATCGTATCGTTAAATCCGTCGTTATGTAACGACGAAAAGTGTCACTTTATGTAACAACGAATTTGGTGTGGTGGTATTGTTACCTTAATTTTTTCACTCATTTTGCCCTTCTTTATTATTAAATAAACATATTTTATTCTTAACCTTACTTTTATATAATGATTTTACGCCGTATCCTATTTTTTTTAGTAATGTTGCATATTTATTCTTCATATTTTTGGTGCATAACATCATGAAACGGCGGCAAACGATACAATCTATCCAAACATTGTATTCATCAAATAATATAATATGATACAATACAATACAATATAATGCATTATGAAATGACATGTAACAACCATCCAAACAAGATGTTACTACCTTTATGAGCTATAAAATTTATTTGACCATTCAAGAATGTTAAGTCCAAACTTTAAATAATACTTTTAAAGATAAAATTGTGAACAAGTTTAAGAAATATTTTACAATAAATATTTATATGCATAAAATATTTTTTAAATTTGTACAAATGTAATTACGGGTTGGTTTGGTTTCAGTTTGACTTTTTTTAGTTAAAACCAAACCAAACCAATTATGATCGGGTTTTTTCTTCCAACACCAAATCAAATCAAACCAATCCACAATCGGGTTTTTTTCTCGGTTTGACTAAGATTATCGGGTTGGTGCGGTTACTTGTGGCTATAAGTAAGGAAAGACTCCTTACATTTAAAGAGTCTCCACTTGCTATCATACGAGAGTGAGCGATTTCACCGCTGAGCCGCGATTCGGTCGAACCCAATAGTTTTCATTCGAACCATTTATTTGTCTTTAAAAATTCATGTGAATATATATAAATTATTCATTTAGAATCCAGTAACTTAAAACGATTAGAATCCCGAATTTATAAACTTGAAATTCTGGATCCGCCTCTGCGCTGAGGAGTCTTGATACGATAAATAAGAGTTTTTCACCCTTGATTAGATATTTCAGGTTAGAGCTTCGTGAATACAAAAAACTGTGTAGAAAAGCTTCCCCTTTTTATGAACCCCACTCGTTGTGCAAAAATAAATTAGTCAAATCAGTAAATTTCGAATACTTAATTATTATAAAAATAAAAATAAAAAGATTGGTTTTACCAGTACTATAATAATTCATATAAGTGTGAGTAGATAGAGAAGGAGAGGTTCTTAATGTAGACTAGACTACAACTTCAACTTCGACATGAGCCACTTGCATTTTAACTTCTTTGACTTTCTTTCATTTTTGTTTGTTTGTCTAGGTCTAAGTTATATACACAAATAGTAAAGAATTTTTTTATAAAATTAATATCGTTCAATTAATCATAGTAAGTTATTTCTTTATTTATAGATTATTATATTAGGTTTATTATGAAAATTTTCTGATATTATAGGTCAACTTGAAATGATGACACAAAATACTTATAAACGGCTAGTGAACAAAAACTTAAACTCATTTATCTTTCTCGGAGTTTGGTGGGGTGGGTTAGGAGTAGAGAGGACTTTGAAAAGTGTATATGGACCATTAACAAAATTAATTTGTAGAAGATAAGGTCACTTTAATTTTGTTGACCTTTTCATTTAGGCCCTCAAAAATTTATGAGTTTGCTCGCTGTACAAACTGTTAATTAGTTGGCTTTGGTCTTCTGGACCTGGTTCACTCTAAAGGGTAGCACGGTGTACAAAGTATTTTGCGTTCATGCAGTTCGGAAAAAGGCTACACCCAAATAAATGTGATATATGCAGTCTATCATGATACAAGCATTAATGATTGATTCTACAACTCGAATCTCTGACTTATACGTCACAAAGAGACAACTTTAATATTTGCTCTAATAACCTGTTTGGCCAAGCTTCTCCCAGAAAAAAATTGTTTTTTTAAAAACAAATTGAAGTGTTTGGGCAAACTTTTAAAAGGAAAAAAAATACTTTTGAGTAGAAGCAGAAGCAGTTTTGGAGATACAAAAAAAATAGTTTTTTTCCAAAAGTATTTAAAAGTTTGACCAAATACTAACTATTGCTCAAAAGTACTCTTCTAATTAATTAGTCAAACACAAACTGATTTTCATCGAAAAAAGTACTTTTAAGAAAAAATATTTTTCAAAGATTTTAAAAGTTTGACCAAACGAACTATAAGGCTCCCTTTCTAAAATGAATATAAGAAATTGTGTCCCACTCCCTCTCTGCAATGTTGAATTTTAGATCGGTTGAAAAATACGATTAGGTCTGCTACGTTTATTAGGGGTGCTAGTTAGTTTATTAGGTCATTAATTAATCTTCGAAACTGATGTTTATATATACATTTTATATATTCATCAGTCTAGCAATTTATAGGATAAATAGGATCTGCGAAAATGACACTCAGTTGTCTGAATTTTTGTTATTTACGTAATGATAATCATATGATTAAGACAATTTCAGATTTATACTCTATTTTTTTTATTTTAAAAATCTACTATTTTCAATTAATTATCAAAGGTCGAACGCTAAATGCTAATGAAGATATTAATTAACTGGTTACAAGTTTTTCCACGTGATGTGTTTGATTTCAATCAAAGTTTGAAAATGGGGACATGCAGAAGACAAAGCATGTTTACAAGTCTCAGTCAAAATAATTCTAATTTCAAGTGATTCATTGCGGAGAAGGAAAATACAGACTCTGAAATGCATTGTATGTGGAACTGATGGCTTTAATAACTATAATAATCCGAGTGGTCTCAAATTTTAAGAAAAATATACTGTATAGTTGCTCATAGTCAGCAATTATATTTTTTTATAATTAATGTATAATAAACATATATTATATATAATCAATGTATATATTTTGTAAATTTAGTTAGCGAATACAATTATTTTTGGTCGATCGGCCAAATATGTTACTTGCCCAATTGTTTACATGGATTTATGGGACATCAATAATACGCCAAACTTATGAGGACCACATTAAGAAACAGCTCCCTTTCACCATGCGTCTTCATGTTCTAGTTAAATACTTTCTTTTTGGATTATTCATATATATATATATATATATATATATATATATATAGATAGATAGATAGAGAGACAAAACCAACACGAGAGCTTGGTGGATTCGCCCAAAGTAGGGTCATTATAAAAAGGAATTATATACATTCAAATTTCTCTATAGTTGTTCCAAATTTATTTGAATGTTATATAGAAGTACAGTTATAGCGAATATATATTATAAAATAGTATGAAAATTGATTCCATAAAATAAAAGAACCACTTGCCGAAGACACGAGTTGCCCCGAACTATATATAAGTGGTTCACGGCTAAGAGCGCTTCCTCTTTCAACGAAACCTATTCAACATGAATGGATGAGTCGGATTGATGAATTTTTAATGTTGATGGTTAAAAAAGACACTCCACCTATTCCATTATATGTAATATTATTATAGTTGAAGAGTCAAATAGTTTTTCATCTAACTACCATATTCTCGAGCTCTTTTACCTATTTTGGATTATTAAATTTGTTCACATATAGTAATATTTACATATGAAAATTTATCTATAAAAAGACTTAAAATATTTATGTCCAAATTTACATCAAAAGTTGGGTATTTCCTTTTTCTTATCCCAAACTCCTTCACATAAACGAGATGGAGGAAATAACATGTCACGACCCAAAATTCCATTACAGGCGTTGTGATGACACTTAATCTCTAATACTAGATAAGCCGATTACAAATACATTTTGAGCCATTATTTTTTAAACATATAATTTAATGCAAGTGTCTAAACCAAAAGCGGAAACAAATATAACAACCTCCCAAGATTGGTAATACTGAGTCACGAACTCTAACTGAATATGCAATGATCTCAAGGATCGAATATATAATATTGTTCGAATAAGAGTTGACAGTACAATAAAATAGAAAGACTCCAATAGACTGTGATGACCAAGCATCTCTACGGTGAATCTTTGCAATCAACACACCAACTCTGTCCGAGTCCAATATCTCCAATACCTGGCTCTGCACAAAAATATGCAGAAGTGTAGTATGAGTACACCACAGTCGGTACCCAGTAAGTATCAAGTCTAACCTCGGTGTAGTAGAGACGAGGTACAGACAAGACACTCACTAGTCTGATAACCTGTGCAATATAGTATACAAAATAATAAAAAGCAAATAGCAGTGATAGAAATAATAATCAACTAGAGATGTAAACAACAAGGCGACAAAAACACCGAAATTATTGCTCAAACGAATAAGGAACACAAGTACAACCAATTAAACAAGTCCTTCAAATATAAATCTTGCAGGTATAATTCTTTCGAATAAATACCTTCTGAATATATATTTTCTTTCAAATAAATATCTTTCGAATAAAAAATCCTTTCTAATAAAAATCTTTTGAATATAATTCGTTCAAATAAAAGTCACTCTGTAACACCTCATTTCATAATCATAAAATATGGGTTTCAGCACACTTTCACATTTTCACAGCACCTCGTGCCTATATTTCTATCAACACAGCACGGACAACTTACGTGCCAATAATAAAAATTATCATATTTTTCCGGCATCTCGTGCCCATAATTCTTTCATAACCGCACAGACAACTCGCGTGCCAATAATAAACATCAACATATTTGTCCGGCACCTCGTGCCTACATTTCTTTCATAAATCACTCTATTATCAAGTTTACCGAAACAACAAGAGATAAAAATCACAATATTGTACAAGAGATAAAAATAAACACCAGGAAAATCACAATATCATGTAAAAATCACCAGCACAATAATCCTACATCATCATGTATCATCCCTGATAATAGCCACCATTATCCCTCTTTTAGCCACCCTTATCGCTCCATAATAATAGTCACCCTTATCCCTCCGCCCTGACAATATCAATAGCCACCTTTATCGCTCATATAGCCACTCTTATCGTCCCGCCCAGACAATATCCCAACATACATAACTACAGTGAAATGCCACCCTTATACCCACATAATGTCAACAGTGGAATACCACCCTTATGTCCTCGTAATAATAACTCAAACCACACAATAATTTAAATGAAATATCATCACAACAACACGATACAACAAATTCATATCACAATTTGCCCATCGGCCATAACCAACTCCAAAGATACAACTAATCAATTAATTTCATATTAAATAGCCCAAGGCTCCATACAACGTATATGAACCTCAAAACAACAACAAGGATAGAAAATCTCAGCATATGATAGCGTCTTCTTTAATCCAATTTTTTTTATAAATATATTAATGCCTCTTTTCAAATTCAATTAATAATTATTTGAAGATAAGGAATCCATAATGTAATTAACTCTAAGAAATATCAAATCGATCAAAAAATACACGAAATTCATAAGGGCGTCTATGAATTTTTACTAATATAATTTGCATGACAAATCAAAGATTTACTAAGCTCTAACAAATTTTTTCAATTTAATACAAAGGGCGTCTACGAATTTTTACTAATATAATTTGTACATATAAACCAAGTACGTGCTCGTCACCTCTCTTACGTGCTTTTCAATTTCACAATTTCTACATAAGACTCAATGTCTAAGGGGTAATTTCCCCACTCAAGGTTAGGCAAGATACTTACCTTTTTTAATTTAGGTCGATATTCCAAAATATCCTTCTTGCTTGAATTGACCTCTAGATAGCTCAAATCTATTTAAATTAATTGTATAACATCATTAAAATTCATCGAAAATAATTCTGGATAATAAAACATCGACTTAAAAGTTAAAATTTTATATTAAAAATCAGCCAAAAGTTAACGCAAGGCTAGCCTCTCGGAACCCGACAGAATTTTCAAGAAATCCGAACACCCATTCGGATACGAGTTCAACCATACCATTTTTATCAAATTCCGATAACGAATCGACCTTCAAATCCTCAATTCAAGGTATAAAAAATTTCTACCATTTTCAACTCAATTCACTAATTTCATGATAAAAACAACAACAAATTCATGTATGTTAACCAAAATCGAGTTAGGAATTCTTACCTCAATGTTTTCCTTGAAAAACTCTCGAACAATCGCCTCACCCGAACTTTCTTCGTCCAAAAATGGAAGAATGAGACGAAGTCTCATTTTTTTGACTTTATTCTGCTGCCCAGGGGTTTGTTCTTCGCGTTCGCGACCCTTCCCCCGCGTTCGCGATGAACAAATTCTTCAACAGCCATTTCTAAACCCTTCTCAGACAACCTTTCGTATAATGGTCATAGTTGTTTTGTACAAAACTCCAAATAACAAATGGTTTAACTTTTTGAAAACTAGACATCAAGGACTACAATTTTATGTTTGGATGATCTCCCAATTTCTTATATAAGCTTCCAAAGTCAGCTCTGTGCTCCAGAAATTTCTTTTTCGCGATTTTCAAATTCTTCTGAGACAGCCTATAGTGTATCCACTATAACCTTTTGTACACAAATCCAAATGTCAAATGGTTTGCTTTTCTGAAAACTAGACACAAAGGGATACAACTTTTATTTTTGGATAATCTCCAAATTCCTTATAAATTACAAGATATAAGCTTCCGAAGTCGGGTGATGGACAACAGGAATTCCTTCTTCGCGAACGCGAAGAACAAATTCCCAAAAGCTAAATCCTTCTTCGCGAACGCGAGAGGCACCTCGCAAACGTGAAGAACAATACTAGACATCAGAAAACGAGCATCCAAAGACGTCCAAAATGATCTGATAATACCCGAAACATACCCGAGGGCCCCAACCAAATATACCAACAACTCCTAAAACACGATACGAACTTAGTCGAGGCCTCAAATCACATTAAACAACACCAAAACTACGAGTTGCACCTCGAATCAAACTTATGAGTTTATGAAATTTTCAAATTCTATAACTATGCCGAAACATATCCAATCAATCCGGAATGACTTCAAATTTTGCACACAAGTCAAAAATGACATAATGGAGATGTTCCATATTCTAGAATCGAATTTCGACCCCGATATCAATAAAGTCAACTCCCGGTCAAACTTTCTAAAAATCCTTCATTTTTCAGCTTTTGCCAAAATGCATCAGATTGACCTACGGACTTCCAAATCTATTTTCGATCATACGCCTAATTCTAAAATCACCATACGAAGCTATTGACATCATCAAAATCCCATTTCGGAGTCGTTTGCTCAAAAGTCAAACTCCGGTCAATTTGTTTTTCATTTAAGCTTAAAAATGAAAATTGTTCTTTCGGTTTAATTCCAAATCTTCCGAAAAACCAAACTCGACCGCACACGCAAGTCATAACACTTATTACGAAGTTGCTCGGAACTTTAAGTCGCTGAACGAAACGTTAATTCTTAAAACGACAAGTCAGGTCGTTATATAACACCTTTACGTTGTCTTACTTCAACAACAACAAACCTAGTGATTCCCACAAATCCCACACTGTCTTACTTCGAATTGTCTAAATATGTAAATTTTATTTCAAAAATCAATTTGAAAAATCTAAGCCCAAATTACAAATAAAGTGAGAAACTTTCATTCTCGTGTTTTGAACTCCTTCACACTAAATAAGAGGGATAACTTTACTACTTTAAAATTATAGTATTCACATTGTTTTTCAGTTTCATTGCAAGTTTTCTTTTTTTTCTTCGTATTGTTCCAGTTTTATCGGATGTCCCCGAAGGAAAATTGCAAGGTTATAAAGGTCCATGTTCTTATGATTTTTCCGCCTTTTGGAATTGGGCCTTTAGTGAGCTATTATGGGCTTCTTGGATATGCGGTCCAAACATATGAGCTGGGCTTCAGAGGCATTTTCTAAACTTTTCTTTTGAAATATTTTGCAAAAAATAGTTTTTCAACCAAACATTTGAGTGTACATAGTAAACATGAACTATTGGCTTCACTTTTAAATCTGTTTTACATGAGCCATAAAAAAATGTTCACTATCCTCTACATGTCATGCAAACAAATGGACGTTATTTGAAAAGAAAATTCTGAAAGGATGATTAGTCAGAATTTTCAATAGGATGTATTTTTTTTTCTTTGTGGCTAAAATCAAATTAAAAAACAGCGTTCTTTTTATTTTAGAACAGTATTTTGTTATAAAATAATTCTAAAGTGATTCCTCCTTCTTACTATAAAAAGATTTAATTGGAATTTAGATAGTATAAGTTGAGATGGCCGAGTTGGTCTAAGGCGCCAGATTAAGGTTCTGGTCCGAAAGGGCGTGGGTTCAAATCCCACTCTCAACATATAATACCTTTTTCATTCTAAGTTCTCAGCAAATTCCACTTAATACTATTTTTTTCTCCTATATTTCTGTGTTCATTTGGCTTTTTAAAAAAATCTTTAATCAGTCCCTACAAATAAAATTTTCACCATTGCTGCTCTAAGCTTTGATCATTGCAACAAAATCAAAGTAAGTAATAGGCTTTAAAAGTTTCTCCTTGGAAGTGCGAGGGCCGTACGACTACTTATGCTCTTCGTTAGACTTTACTTGACCTTTTATTGGTTGGAAATATTTTTTTACTCGCATCTGATGTTTACATGACACGTTAATTCTACTGTAACTCTATTTTATATCCGTTTTTATGGTCAATTATATAATTATCTTGGTTTTGTTCAATTTTGTGAAGCTGATGGTGCAGTTTGTCTAGAGTTTAAATGTCAGACGTTTACACAACCTAAAAATATCTAATAGAGTTAGAGAGCGAAATTGCAGTGGAATAGGAAGTGTTCTATCAAAAAAATATAATTTTCGATTAAACTATTAAATTTATATAATGAAGGGCTAAATCTAGTTAAAGATAATAACTCTAGATATTGAACACAAGGATGCGCGGTAGATGAGACAGATTCTATATATGGTTGATGACAATAAATGTAAAAATACTCTTACAACAAAAACATTAAGTAAGATATATCTAGATTGTTGACATTTATGTTAATAAAGAGAATCATCTACCCAATAATGAATGGACAGGACGAATATGCTGACAACGGTGTATGACGGATAGATCCAAGATTTGTATGGGAAAATATGGAATAATATGAACAAGAATCTTTGTAAAAAGGTAATCTTTGTGTTTGTGCTAGAGAGAGGGAGTCTTCTTCTCAAAAGTGTTCTTATCAGCAATAATATTACATGCTCATATTATTGTCTTTTCTTTCTATATATATAGGGCCATTTTTTTAGGAAACCCTAATAGTAAAAATATCAGGAATATTCACTAGAATATTCTCCTTTTAATACCCTATTCTGACAAATTAGCCGTTACAAGTCTTATTACTAATAGTCGATCTCGACCTCGACCCTTATTGACATCTTGACTGCGATCTCTATTGATATCTCGACCACAACTCATGTCGACACCTTGGCCATTAATCTCGTTATGTCTTGGGCGAGCTCGACCAATGACATTCTTTAATGCCATTTTATGCTAAATATTCTAAAGGCAGATTTTTGGCCTATTCAGTTAGTCCTCCCGCTTATTAAGGCCAAGGTCGGACGACCTTGGTGAGCGGACTCTGTTTGTCATTGTTGACGAATTTGGGCGAGCAAGTTGGGTAGCGGTGCTTTAGGCGAGGTGGAGGCATGACTAAGTTGCAAACTTTGGGAATGCGTCGTTTCAGGAAGACGTCATGACATCATGCGTCATTATGACGTGTTTTTCCTATACTTTGCGTCGTTTCTTGCGCCTCTACTGTTTCAATATCTACGCTGGGTAATGATGCTCTGCTTTCTTGGTTTTGGAGCTCAAACTCTTATAAATAGGGATCTGAGGCCATTTGTGTTTGTTTTGCTTTCATCTAATATCAAATCCCCTGCGTTTCTCTCTTTCATTTTTCATATTGAACCCTAGTCTTCATTCTGCTTCATCGTTGCGTGCTCACTCCCTTGACTCCCTTGATTCTAGTGACCGTTGCTTCCCATTTCTGTGCTTAAGACATCCTCCTTCAAGACTATGGTTAACGCAGCCTCTGACTTCGGTATGGCGTTTAACACTACCCCTTGGCGGTACGTATGCTACCTCACGACGGCGATGCTTTTGCTGCCCTCGAGAATGATAGATTTCCTACGGTGAAGGAAATAATTCCTCGTAGTGAAAAACCTAGATATGATTTTTCGAAGTTACCCGAGGACGACTCTGAGGCTTCTGAATCTGTGATGAACGAGGTCGTTCTTGCTGATTTTAAGGCGAAGTTCAAAATACCGGCCCACATCGATCTGGTCCCGGCGGGGCGTGATGTGGTACAGATATATCTCCCCGGATATTGCGCGTTCTACGCATATCCGTTCTATGTTGGAAACTCCTTTCCTCTCCCCCATTGTCGGAGGAATTTTGCCTCTATTACGGCGTCTGCCCGGCCCAACTTTTACCTTACATCTATAAACTCATCCGCATGTTGACGAAATATGCGGAATTGGCTGGCCGCTGGATCTCTCTTAGCCACCTGATGCACCTCTTCACACCTAATTTCTATAGGGGGGCGATATTGCATCTTCGTGATCGAGGAAGTAAAAGTTTAGTAGTAAAGATGGACGATAAAGCAAATCGTCAATTCTGACTCAGCTACTTCTTCGTCAATATCGAGGATGTGGTGGCCAACGCGAGTGGATTCCCTGAGGCTTGGAACTATTCCCGTAAGTGCTCTTGCCAATCATTTATTTTGCCCATTTTAATCCTAATCTAACATTCCGTCTTTTCATCCCTTAGCCGAGACTTAGGCCACTACTTTGGTTGCAGATATTCATGACTGGGTCAGCCATGTCTTGCCTCACATAGTGTGGATTCGCGAATGACCGACTTTTATCATGAAATTCGGGCCCAAGATTTCAACGATCGATGTGTTTGTTCATGTCGTTTTGATATCATAGTCGCTTGCTCGTTACAATTTTGAGCATGAAGTGACAGTCTTTAATTTTTCTTTGGCAGCCCGAGGACCTTTGAGAAGGCAGAAAGCTCCACGCTCTAGCATTCCGTAAGATGAAGGCCGCTTATATTCTTTCTGCAGTGGCGAGACCCGTTCGATCATCGACTAATGCAGCAGGGCTTTCGACTTCTCCTTTGCGTCATCTAATAGATGAGGAATGATCATTGCCGAATGATGACAACTCGCTTCTTCGCAAGAGGCAATTTATAGATATTGGCGAAAGAGTTGCCCGTGTGAGGAGTTCGGTGATGGAGGATTTTGTCGTACGAGAAACGAAACCATTGACCTTGGAGATGGCGACGATTTACCGCCCACGATCCCGCTGTCGTCGGAAGCCTAGGGATGTATGTTGCTGACACCCTATGAGGGGACGAGTCATCGACCTAGTTACCAGCCGAGGATCCTTCTTCCCGGATTGACACAAAGGGGAAAACTGTAGCCGAAGAAGGTTATGAGACGTGCTCTGATGTGGGCGCTGATGAAGTTAGGGTAATGGGGAAAGGACTCACCCGGATCGAGGTGAGATTGGAGGGGATCACGCGGACTATTGCGATCCCTTTGGATCGGGATCTACTAGTTAATACGGAGGACGTGGTCCCCTCTATTGGTCCCCTATGTTCCGAAGTGGAGGGTAAGACCCTTGAGAAACTGAATGACGCTACTTTGTCGAGGAGCATAGTTGGCCTTGCTCTTAGGGTAAGCGTTTGATCTTTCTTCGATTTTTATGCTTTCTTCATTTTGTATGTCGAATCCAGTTTTGTTATTACTCGTTCTTACTTTCTTTCATATCGTGATCTTGGAGATCGAGAGAGCCCGCTAAGAAGAGAGGCATAAGGCCATTTTCCATAAAATGGAGCGGAAATATCGCGAATACCGTGATATGCACCGCGAGCTTTGCAGGCGGTTTGGTGGGAGCAGCAATTTCATGTCCCTCCGAGACGAACTAAAGGAGAAGGGTGACGAGTTGGTAAGGGTCATCGAAAATTGTAGTGAACTCAAGGGGGAGTTTAGGGACAAAGAAGAGGAGCTCGAGGTGAGAAGGGGGGGTCGAGGCCCAATGTGCTGACCTTTAAGCCCAAGTAGTCTCATTGTGCACCGAGCTCGAAGAGTGTCGGCTTCAAGTGGTTGCTTTGAGTGGCGAGGTCGCCAATAAGGTGGCGGGTTTGGAGAAGGCGAAGTCGGTCCAATTATCAGCTGCGAGGAAAGCGGAGGCTTTAGAGGTTGTTATCCGCGCTCTCCGTTCTGAGCGGGATTGCGCTTCTGAGATGGCTAAGCTCAGAGATGAGTGACTTGATGAGCGGATAGGGGAGATAGAAAATGAAGCTTCTGGCCTTAGCGATCACGTTGCTGTTCTTGAGGCCGAAAATGTGTAGTTATTGGCTCAACCGGCCTCCTCCAGCACTTCTGCTTTTCCTGATGTTCCTCGGGATTTATACGAGGAGTGGATTCATGCCGAGGCTCAACTGGATATATTCAGGGATCTGATGGGAGCGAGGGCTGGTTGTGTAAAGGCTCGTAACGCTCGATTTGCTTATGGCTCTGATCTCGCTACACCGGAAGCTGGCGATGATGAGGAAGTGCGAGCGTGGATCGGATTGAACAAGATGCCTGGTATGAGGATAAATATCCTGCTGGCGATGGCGATGAGATGGGTGAAGACGGTCTGGGCGATCAAGTGGCCGGCGCTGCTGAGCCGGGTGGTGATTAGTTCTTTTTTTTGTTTTAGCCGCGAACGTGTGTACTTTTTGTAAGCGTGCAACCTTTTTAAAAACTAATCCAAGTATGAAATGTTAGTTATGTTATTCGTACCTGGCTTCTTTTCTTTGTTCGGTGATCTCGTCCAATTTCACTCCTCTATTTGAGGAAATGAAAACAGTTGATGCAATAATATTACCCAACAGAGTCGGGGTCGAATTCCACTGGGAGCTATGCGATGCTAGTAGTATATATCTTAGTGCATGAATTTGTATATCTTAATTTTCACTTCCGCAATATTGGGTTTTGTTTGAAAATCTAACTTAAGCTATGAGTGCGATTTTAAAGAACGAAACTAGGAAATTGTTTTTGGTTGTTTTCAATTGATAAAAAGTCCTAGGGATATAACTTTCACCTAGGTGTTCGCTTAATGGGTTGTAAACTTTAAAGCTTATTTTATTGGTCGGGGTGTATTATAGCTATCAACACTCAAGTACCCACTTAATACCTTTCTGTCAGAGAGTGATTTTGCCCAATTTGGCTTTCTCAAGTCCAAATGGGTATTGAACAAAGCAGTTGATAATAAGCTCAAGTCGGGTTTTACTATCTCTAGGTTCAACCCTTTAATTGGGCTTATCAATCTGTCGATTAACCCAATTTCTTGCTAGCAAAGTTTTCCTAGACTAAATCTCTCTTTCTCAAGTAGAGACCAAGTTAAATAGGCATGAAATAATGTTTTCAACCATTAAATCTTCAAATAAAAGCAAGAACAAAGCTAGATAATCAACACCCAACCATAAACAAGCAATAAATCAAACACCCATTAAGTTTACACTCTAGGGTTGGGTTACAACCCTAGTGAAAGTCTAGCTACTCATGCTTAAATTAGAATAAAAAGTGATAATTAAACCCATATTAATGATTAAGATGATAAAAGTAATATTCAAAAATCTCAAAATAGCAAAAACTACTAAAAAGAGCAAAGTAAAACGTTTAGAGTGGCTGTTAATGTCAAAAGTTAACCTAAAAAAATGAATCACTTCTATTTATACAGTGCTGAAATTTTCGAACAAAAATGCCCTTTCGGAGGTTCTGCGGCAATACATTTCCATGTGCGGTCCGCACTATACTTCAGCCTGGCAGGAATTGAAACCTGCGGCCGCATAATTCTGAACTGCGGCAGCACTTCACTCTTTCTGCGGTCCATACATTTCTGAGTGCGGCCACACATATTTCTTCTGCGGACCGCACAAATATGACTACATTCGCGTAGCTGATCTTCTACAGCCGCACAATAATTATGCGATCTGCACTTCTGTTGAACATGAATGCAGGCTCTCTAAACTTTTGCTCTTGCCCAGGTTCTGTGACCGCATATTTCATGTGCGGACCGCACTTTGCACTTGGCTATGATGGGATTTGCTTCACAATCTGCGGTCCACATTTTTGAGCTTATGTTCTTATTTTTGTCCTTGAGTTCAGATCACTCCATCTTGAGTTGGATTGTATCTTTTGGAGCTCATTTTCCACTATTCCTGTAATAAAGCATATTTTATCAGTTTTCGGGAACACAATTAAATGCTTTTGGACTAAAACGAAAGCAAAAAGGTACTAATAATTAAGTAGTCAAAATCCCCACTTATCATTCAGATTTGTGCGTTTTCTTATTTTGTTGCTTGATTGCCTTTGTCGTAACAAATTTGTTTGAGTGGGCCGAACGATATTGAGGGTAGCCATCATTTGGTTAAGGCCATAGGCCGAGTAGGTATTAATTCTAAATGGGGTCGAATGTAACCTTTAGTTAGTTGAGGTTGTGGGCCGAATAGGTGTTTATTTGAATGAGGTCGAATGCAACCTTATGTAAATTGGGACCGTGGGCCGAATAGGTGTTAATTCGAACGAGGTCGAATATAACCTTATATTAATTGAGTTTGGGCCGATTAGGTATTTATTTGAACGAGATCGAATATAACCTTATATTAATTGGGGTCGTGGGCCGAATAGGCGTTTATTCAAACGAGGTCGAATATAACCTTATATTAGTTGAGTGCGTGACCGATTAGGTGTTTATTCGAACGAGGTCAAATGTAACCTTATGTTAATTGGGTCGTGGGCTGAATAGGTTTTTATTCGAACAAGGTCGAATATAACCTTATATTAATTGAGGTCGTGGGCTGATTAGGTGTTTATTCGAACGAGGTTGAATATAACCTTACATTAATTGAGGCTATGGGCTGATTAGGTATTTATTCAAACGAGGTTGAATATAACTTTATATTAATTGAGGTCATGTACCGATTAGGTATTTATTCGAACGAGGTCGAATATAACCTTATATTAATTGAGGCTGTGGGTTATGTAGGTATTAATTTGAACTAGGTCGAATGTAACCTTTACCTAGAGAGCAAAGATAAACTTTCATGTACTTGTGCTTTATTCATATTTTTGGAGAGATTTACATATTTTCCGGGCGTTGGTTGGTAGTTCAGTCCCAGTCCCGGTCTATCTAGTCCCTTCATTGGTCGAGCTGGAAAGATAGTGAGAGATTGAGCAATGAATTGATCGTGCGGTGCTTTTTATCTTATGCGCACTTTAATCCTGAAGTATCCCTGTCATCGCCTCGTTAAAAACCTCCTCGAGAAAACCCAACTGGGACAAAATTTGAGTGAGGGAAAAAAGTGCGACTTTGGGGACCTTGTCCTTTTAAAAGTTGAAGCACTTGAGGTGCGTGATGTTTAAGTTGTTTGGTAGTTGCTTTCCTTCCATTGTTTCTAGTGTGAATGGCCCTTTGCTTACTACTGCCATGATGTTGTCGGGGCCGTCCCAGTTTGCCTTCTCGTGGATCTTTGCTTGATTGTGTTTTAGCTTTAAGCACGTAGTCCCCGACTTTAAGTGGCATGATCTTTTCTCTCTTGTTATAGTAGCGTTCTGCTTGTTGTTTTTAGGCGACCATTCTTACGTAAGACATATCCCTTCGTTCCTCGACTTCGTTTAGTTCTTCTTGCCTTCTACTGTCATCGTTTTGGGATCCTCTTTCATCGAAGTATCTTAGACTGGGATCACTGACCTTAACTGGTATTACTGCATCAGTCCCATAGACTAACGAGTATGTCATTTCCCCGATGCTCGTTTTTGGTGTTGTTCGGTAAGCCCAAAGTGCTTCTGGCAATATCCTTTGTCGTCTTCGAGTTTCTTTTTCATGATATTCAATATTGACTTGTTAGAGGATTCCGCTTTCTCCTTACCTGCGGGGTGGTAAGGCATTGGCAGTATTCTTTTGATGTGCCATTTTTCAAAACATTCCGCAACCTTCTTTCCTGCAAATTGAGGTCTGTTGTCGCAGCTGATTTCGTTAAGGAGACCAAAGAGGCATATGATGTTCTTCCATATGGGGCCATTACTTCCTGTTCGCGTATCTGGGAGAATGCTCCTGCTTCCACCCATTTAGAGAAATAATCAGTTAAAACCAAGATAAATCGTACGTTACCTCATCCGGCCGGGAGGGGCCCCACGATATTCATTCCCCATTTGATGAACGGCTAAGAGGAAGTCACTGAGTGTAGGTGTTCGCCTGCTTGGTGGATCATCGGGGCGTACTTTTGGCATTGCTCACATTTATTCATGGTGGACCAGTAGTATCCTGCTCGTATGAGGTACCTGACCAACGCTCGATTTCCGGAGTGAGCTCCCCAGTGGCCTTCGTGCACTTCTTCAAGGATGCGTCGCATCTGATCTGGGCCCAAGTATTTCTCTAGGGGGCGCCATATGTTTTTTTGTACAGGTCATTGTGAACGATGCTATACCTGGTTGCTTACATCCGCAGATTCTTGGCCTCTGTTTTATCATTGGGAAGTATGCCATCCTGCAAATATGTAATAATACGGTTGTGCCAGTGCCAAGTTAGATTTACGGTTCTTACCTCGATTTGGTCTACCGATGAGTTGAGGAGGTGGACCATACTTTGATCTACAGTTGTGATGTTTTTGGTGGTTGCTTTTAATTTGGCGAGGCCATCTGCCTCGATATTCTGTGCTCGGGGGATCTGGTCGAGCTGACATTCGTCAAACTCGGGTAGTAGTTAGCAGATTTCGGTCTGGTATTTTTGTAACCTCTGCTCCTTGATTTGGAAAGTCCCTGTGACTTGGTTGACCACGAGCTAAGAATCGTAGCATTGCCTTAGCCTCTTCGCCCCATATTTGAGTTGTAGTCTTAGTCCTACAATTACGGCCTCATACTCGGGCTCATTGTTAGTCATATCCGGGCACCTTATGGACTAGCGAATCACTTTGCCTGTTGGGACTGCGAGTACGAGTCCCAGCCCGGACCCCGATGCATTCGATGCGCCATCAGTGTATAAGACCTAGAGGTCGTATGTTTGAGAAGAAGTGTTGAGGGATTCCTTTTCGACTTTGGGCAGTATGTGCGCACTGAAGTCGGCGACAAAGTCAGTGAGGACCTGAGACTTTATTGTCGTTTGCGTTTGATATGTGATATCATGCTCCCTTAGTTTGATGGCCCATTTGGCCAATCTGCTCGAAAGTTTGGGTTTGTGTAAAATTCTTCTTAAAGGGAAAGTCGTGAGGACCGAGATGGGATGGCATTGGAAATACGGTCTAAGATTCTGTGAAGCTACGAGTAAGGCCAGAGCCAGGTTTTCAAGGTAAGGGGTATCTCGTCTCAGCGTCGATTAGTGTCTTGCTAATGTAATAGATGGGAGATTGTGTACCATTATTTTCTTGGAATAGGATTGCACTCACAGCTACTTTGGACACGGCGAGATAGATGAGGAAAGGCTGTCCTGGTTCCGGTTTTGAGAACAACGGCGACGAGGATAGGTATACCTCCAACTCCATCAGTGCTTGGACACATTCAGGGTCCCATTGGAGGCCGTTTTCCTTTTTGAGTACGCCGAAGAATTTATGGCACCTATCAGAGGATCGCGAGATGAACCTTGACAGAGCGGCGATACGGTTTCTTAGCTTTGGACTTGTTTTTTGGTGGTCAAGTGATCTGGTATACCCTCGATGGCCTTGATTTGGTCGGGATTGACCTCGATACCCCGTTGAGACACTAGGAAACCTAAGAATTTTCCTGAAGCCACGTCGAATGCACACTCTTCGGGGTTCAACTTCATGTCGTATTGCCTGAGTATGCCAAAGGCTTCTCTTAAATGGCCGATGTGGTCTTCTTTATTTTTTGGACTTGACCAGCATGTCATCGATGTATACCTCCATCGTCTTTCCGAGTTGTTCTTTGAACATTTTCGTCACCAGCCTTTGGTAAGTTGCCCCCGTAGTTTTCAATCCGAAAGGCATGACCTTGTAGCAGTACGTCCCCTGGTAGGTGATGAAGGTGGTCTTTTCCTGGTCCTCTTCCTCCATAAGGATATGGTTGTAGCCCGACTAGGCTCCCAAGAAACTCGGCAAATCATGTCCGGCTGTCGCATCGATGAGTTGGTCGATATGAGATAGTGGAAACAAATCCTTGGGGAAATCTTTGTTTAGGTAGATGAAATCTACGCACATCCGCCACTTTCCGTTTTTGTTTTTTTTTACCATGACCACGTTGGCGACCCATTGGGGTACTTTGACTATCTGAAAAATCCATTTTCCAATAATTTCTCCACTTCTTCGTGCACCGCGTCATTGATTGTGAACTTTCCTTACCGGGGGATAGAGTGGATCGACGTTCAATCTGTGTATGGCGATATCTTTTGGGATACCTAGCATATCTTCATGGCTAAAAGCAAACAGGTCCGCGTTAATAATTAAAAATTTGTGAAACTTACCTGGTTCTTGGAGTTTGTAGCCGATGTAAGCTTTCTTGTTGTGGTCGTTGATATCTAGATGAACGGGGTCGAGGTCCTCTATGGTCGATCATGCGGCCTTGGCCACATAGTGGTCTTTGATGACATCTTTGATGTCGTCGTCTACTGACCTCGACCCCATTGATTGCTATGCTTCCTCTTTGTCTTTCATTTGGTGAGTGGTCGTACAGTCTAGGGCGAGGCGGTAGCATTGTTGGGATGTGCGTTTTTCCCCGCGTATGCTGAATATGCCCCATGGAGTTGGGAATTTGATGACTTGGTACAGCTGGAGGGTATATCTCTCATGGTGTGTATCCACAGTCGCCCTATTATGGCGTTATATGTCGTGTCCTGATCCATGATGTGGAATGTGATCTCCAGAGCGATGTCACCCGCCAGAACGGGGAGTGTAATCTCGCCAGATATTCGTTCAACCGCATTTTTAAAGTTTGTTAGTGTGATGCAGCGTGGTACTATTTTGTCCTTGAGTTTCATTTGTGTGAGTACTCGGGGATGGATAATACACGCGTCTCTCCCTTCATCTACCATAATTCGTCTTACGTCAGTATCTAAAATTTGTAAAGTAACAACAAGAGCGTCATAGCGAGGGAATGCCAAACCGTTGGTATCTGACTTATCGAAGATGATACTTTCTTCGAGTTCATCATATCGCTCATGGATGACTAGCCGTTTGAGCTTGTGGGTCGTGGTGAACTTCACGTTGTTGATGGAAGCATCATCTCCACCGCCGATGATCATGTGGATGGTGTGGGCTGGCGAGGGTAGCCCTTGATGTTGTTCGTGCCCCCAGGCAAAGTTATTTCTTCCCCGATCGCTCAGCAGTTCTTTGAGGCGCCCCTGTCGCATCATAGTTACGACCTCCTGTCTTAAGGTGTTGCAATATTCGGTTTTGTATCCTCGCTCTCGATGGAACTCGCAGAGGGCGTCTGATTTTCTGTTATTCGGGTCTGACCTAATATTTTGGGGATACTTTATCTTTGATCCGAGCTTGTCCAGGGCGTAGACGATCTCTGTAGGTGACACACAAAAATTGTGAGCGGATAATAAAGGGGGTATACCTCTTTCATTCGGGTAAGTCCCTGTTCTTGACCGAGGTAGGTCTTCTTCATGTTGAGGTGAGGGTACAGCGGTAGTTCTGAGATATGGGAGATGTCATTCTCGGTTAGTCCGTGAGGTCGCCATATCTCTTCTGATATCACTTCTCCGATATTTCTTGGATTCTGCTTGTACTGAGGTCAGTCGACGAGTCGGCCTATTTAGGTCGTTTTCGTCCGCTCGAACTTCAGCATAATATGCATTATGTATTTTGTCCCAAGTTGTTGGGGGTATTTCATAAGACGACTTAATAATTTTCTTGTCGCTCTCAAACCATTTCTGTTCAGCCCGTTTTGAAAAACGGCCACCACCATTCCTTCTGATATATTAGGCATAGTCATTCTCACTCGGTTAAAACGGGCGAGGAAATCCCTAAGTCCCTCTCCTAAGGACTGTTTGATAACAAAGATATCATTCACTCTCGCCTTGGCCTTCTTTTCTCTAGCATGGGCCGTCACGAACTTATTAGCCATTTCCTCGAAGGTTTCGATGGAACGGGCTAGTAGTTGTGAGTACCAGGTTAGAGCTCCTCCCGTGAGGATTTCGCCAAATTTCTTTAGCAGGACGGAGGATACATGTTCCTTGGTGAGTTCATTGCCTTTCACAGCAGTGACGTAATGGGTCACATGATCCTCGAGGTGGTCGTGTCATCATCTATTTTCAAGTAAGGCGGCATTTTAAAAGTATTTGGTATGGCATGTGGGACAACGCTATCATTGTACGGCTGCTCGACGAACGGACCGACATCTCTCTTCGGCAATAACTTGGGAGCACCCTGTATTTTATCGACCCTTTCCTGGTGCTCTTTCATTTGGTCCTGAAGTGCCTTGTTCTCATTTTTCATTTCCTCCATCCTTTTCAAAATGGTTGTGAGAGCGTCATTGCCTGTATGGTTAACAATATTATGAGTGATACCTGCCATCGCGGGTAGGGAGAGAAGTTGATCATGTTGCTCGTTCACTATTAGTGCGGTACATGTTCTCGTATTTATTGCGGTCGCATCCTGAACAGGCTTATGGAGGATGTTGGTCAGTGTATCAGTTAGCGAGGCCTCAAGGAAATTCTTTATCGCTAGCGGTGCCTCCTCTCCCACGGATGTGGAGGCTCTCTTGCCAAAGGAGTTTGTGATGCTGCAATGGGGCGGGGGTGATCCACCTCGCCTAGGAGAGGCATTGGGTGTTGTGTCTTCGTCCACTACTTCTGAGCTCTCGTGGATGATGTCCATGAGGTTGGTTGGGAGTTCACTTATAATTCTCGACCTTTCTTCTCTGTTACCTGGCATGTTAGATCTATGCAAGCAGAGAGAAAAAAATGTGTTTTTTTTAACGTCAGCAACCAGTGTCGGCTATAGATCTAGAAGGAACTAAAAAACTTAGCTAGAAAATCCCCACAGAAGGCGCCAAATTGTTTGACCAAAAAATATAATTTTCGGTAAAACTATTAAATTTATATAATGAAGGGCTAAATCTAGTTAAGGATAATAACTCTAGATGTTGAACACAAGGAGAAACGGTAGATGAGACAGATTCCGTATATGGTTGATGACAATAAATATAAAAATACTCTTACAACAAAAATGTTAAGTGAGATATATCTAGCAATAAATGTCAATAAATGGCATTTATGTTAATAAAGAGAATCATCTGCCCAATAATGAATGGACATGACAAATATTCTACCTGAAAACGGTGTATGACGGATATATCCAAGATTTGTATGAACAATCCTTGGATCTGACGGAAAAATGTGGAATAATATGAACAAAAATCTTTGTAAAAAGGTAATCATTGTGTTTGTGCCAGAGCGAGAGAGTCTTCTTCTCAAAAGTGGTCTTATCAGCAATAATATTGCATGCCCATATCATTGTCTCTTCTTTCTATATATATAGGGCCTTTTTCTTACGAAACCCTAATAGTAAAAATATCAGGAATATTCACTAGAATATTCCCCTTTTAATACCCTATCGCGCCCCGTTTTTCTCTCGAAATCGGGCTTCGACGTTTGACAACTCTTTTAAAAAGGTATTTAAAGGAAAAGAGTATCCACCTAATGATTTTTAAGGTGTGTTAGGGCACGTATTTGCAAATAACTCTGTTTGACTAGTCAACGCCACCAAAGATTGGGTAAGGGCTCAAATTACCTCAAAGAGAAGGCGTTAGGCACTCTTCGAGGTCCACAACTGTAGGTCCCGGCCGAACTTAAGACTATGTGGATTACGTAATTATGCTTGGTGATCAGATAAACAAGAAATATAAAAGTCGAAGAAGTTCATTATAACACAATGAGAATTGGTACAAATCTTAAGGACTACAAGGATACGACTACAAAGATCTACATTAAATGACTAAGTGTGAATAGCAAGTATATAAAGGAGGGGGGTCTTAAGTTTTTTAGCCTAAAGGATCACCCCGTGCAACATAAATAATACTTCACAACTCCTTTTGAATAGGGGTTGCTCATATTATCCAGCGGGCACAGACTGTCATCTCCTGCTACCCGATTACTATGTTGAAGTTGTTTACCAAAAGCATTCTAATTCAATTCTAAGTCGCGGCCAATACGTGCACTACCCGTCCCATGCCTATGGTCCAGGAGGCTTTGGGTCTCTATTTGGGTGGTTCTAGACTTACTTAGGTTGCTCAAAATGATAAAAACTAATCGCGCATACAAAACAAATAGGACTGCACATAATAACAAAAGTGGCTCATATTAGCCTCCACACATAAACAAAGAAGCACGCAAACCGATTTCTAGATTTAGGTAGTGGAACATTTCAAACTTAAGACTTAGAGTCCTTTGGTCCTATAGGCATGATCTCTATGTGATTCCGGTATCAAAGAAGTAATGCTGCATTTTCTAAGCTAATGTACAGACATATTAAATCGTTATAAATCCTATAGGCATGGTCTCTAGATAATTCTAATTTCCATTAATACATAGGCAACATGGTAATTTCTGGATTAACTCATAGGCAAATTGAATGGTGCAAGTCCTATAGACATGATATCTAATCGTTTTTTGCGTAAAACGTTAGTGAAAACAATCATAGTTCTAAATTACTAATACTTGTTTTATAAGCATGCATCTCAACAGGCGACAGTGTAATAGAAAACAATGGGAATGGTCGATTAGAGTATTAGAACCCTATAACAATGATATCTAGATGAGCAATATACCAAAATAATTGAAGTAATTGATAGACGAATTGTTCGAAGTCCTATAGGCATGGTATCTAGGTAAGTGAAAACATATTTCATTGATACGCCCTATAGACATGTTATCTAAGAGTGTTGAATAGCAGATATAGGAATAGGTGTAGCAGATATCAGAACTAACATGTTTGACAATTTAAGTGAAGTGTGTGCATGACTCATATGGGCATGATGTCTATCAGTGTATAGAAATAAAACATGCTAAACAACAAGTAGAGCACATAGACCCTATAAACATGTTCTCTACCCTTTCATACAAGTATTAGAATACCCCAGCTCGGTTTTTACTATTTTCCCCATCATTCAATTTTACAAGCTATTGCAGATCACTATTAAATAATTACAGGCCTAAATACAATAGAGGATAACCCAACAGTACATCTGGGTCTTCGAATAGGCTCAAGACTTCATGCAGATAGCAGGCCCAAACTCCAAGCGCAGCCAGTATACTTCAAAAACCTCAAGAACAAAACATACCAAGCCCAAACGATGCTAATGACAAAGCTAAGGGATGCTAAGTTCGGACACACAAGTAATAAGACTAATCTTAAACTATAATTAACAAACTATTTTAAGCAAGATCATGCTCAAATTGGGAAAACATATAAGACACATATGAGACAAGCTCATGTTTTTCACACCAGAAACACAGATTAAGAGTAGTAGGATTATATCAATCTAAATTTCAGAAATTAGCCTGGTCCAGAACTATCCTAAGGGGGCCTTAAATAGGGGTTCAAACATGGGAACCTAACAGTGTCATGAGAAAGACTACATAGACTTAACATAGAAACTTCAATGTAAGAGCCTAATAAGGACAACTAATTTGCAAGGCTTAACATGTGAACTGTTCAGGTAAGTACCAACCATCACACAAGGTTTTGCATTCAACAGATGAGCATTCATAAGACAAGCAGGCATCACACGAAGAAATATGAAATATACTAGGCATTTCGGATCTTACCCTAGGAGTCTTGAAATGATCAGTGAGCACATGAAAGCAAAGCAACAAGTTTGTCTATGAATTGTAACAGTATTGGCATATAACATTCATATAATCACAGGGTGACTTTAGAGAAGTGGCAGTTTGTACGTGAAAGTCTTAGCAAAGACACACTCCAATGGGTTCTAGGCATCCATTGGTTCCTTAAGAGGATCTAAATCATGACAAACAACAGTCCAGTTTATACTTAAACATGAAGGTGAGCAATTAATCAAGCTGGACACTTATAACGGGCATGCACAAAGGCTGACATGTTAAGCTAAGCACTTAGACATAATTGTCACAAAACTTGCAGAGAAATAGCAAATTACACATAGAAGGATTCAACATGAAGAGAGTAATTTGAGCAAGAACATTGTCTCAAAAGGGTTTTAGCAAAAGTAAGGCAATCATCATGAATCAACTTAGCTATCCTCATGTGAGTTAATATCAAAACTTGCACAGGATTGAAGCTAGTGAAACCACAGAGTGGTGCTAGAACAATTAGAATTGTATACATAGTGGCATAATATCATAATTAACTCAGAGAAATCCAAACAACACTATTACGTATAACACAAACAAAATGAGTAATGTTACTAGAGGACAGGGCACTGACCAATTACAAATAAATGAATAAAGAAAATTCCATAAACAACAACAATTGCAGGTGAGTGACGAAAGACCCCAAACCCCAGTGCTTCAGAGTTCACAAGGGCCTCGAAATGGACCCCGGGCAGAGTTTGCACCGGAGAAGGTCGACAGAATATGGTGGCCTTGGCTTCCAGTCGGCCAAGAGCTTAATTTTAGGATAATATTGAATAAGTGAGAGTGAGGCGATAGTTCTTAAGGCGATTCCATAAATACTAAACTGTCTGAGAAGAAGTGAACGAGTGAGAGAAGAGTATAGTGAGAGTAATATCAGTCAAAAATTAGGTCTCTCGAGGGGAAATTGGGGAGGGGTTTATATAGTGTTCAAATTGAGTGGACGAACAAGGAAAATCATCAGTCAAACACAAGAAAGGAAAGAATATATCACATGCAATCAAAATTAGTAAGGAAAATGGAAAACCTCAGAACCTAGATGGGTCCAACGATCTTGAATCGAACCAATAATGCAAGAGTCGTTCATTGTAGAGTGTATATAGACAGAAAACCGCCTAAAATCCAAAGATTCAAGTCGTTCCAGTCCGATCTTGGAAGTGATACTTTCCATAGTTAGGCAAGTACCTATGTGATACCATAGACGGACGACCAATAAAGGGAGAGGACTAATAATGCAAGTATATCACAAGTGGATTCCATTTCTACCCCATTTCTAGGTCGAAATTGGAGAGAATCAAGCAACGAATACTAGGGTTTGGAGAAGAGAGAGAGGAAGGTTCGAGAGAGTATTGAGGCGACTGGCTCACAGGAGTGGTCTCTAGGGTTAGGGTTATGGGGATATAAGGAAAGTGGAGGAATTATTATGGGTTGTTGATCATTTGAGATCAACGGTCAGGATCGAAATGGGAGCGGAGCGGGTCATTTAAGCGGGTACCTACCGGGATGAGGTTAAGGAGTCGTTTGGCTTGGGCTGGGGAGATTGGGCCCGGGATTTGTGTAGTTTTGGGCCACTAATGTGGTCCAAATATGTATATATTAGGCTATCTTTTAAATACAAAATTATTTAAATAGAAATAATTAATAATTAATAATAAAATATTTTTATGCATTAAAATGATTGAAAATAATAACTTATAATTATAAAATATAAAAAGGCCATTTTGGCACTAATAATGTAAATAAAAATGTAATTATGCATGAATAAAGGCTATTATTGCAAAAATTATGTAAATATCTAAAAATATAGATGTAATTATATAAAATAAAGTAAAATATTATTAAACACACAAATGGATATAAAATGATAACATTTGGATGATTAAATCATCATAAATAATTTAAAGGGATAATAAATAAATATTCAAGTAATTTAAATGCAAGAAAATTAATTTTAAAGCTTAAAAAATTATAAAAATTATAGAAAATACTTGAATAAATTTTTTAAGTTAAATAATAATGCAAAATGATATTTTAAAAGTATATATATACTATTTAAAAAGATATGGGGGCAAAATTGGGTATCAACAACTGCCTCTCTTTACTTGGGAATGATGAAAAAGTTGTCTAGTAAAGAAAATGATGATCAATTTTGGTCGAATTGAGTGGGAAATGATAGGATTTTGAAAAATAGGGGCCGAACCCTGGTTCCTGAGTTGCCTACATATCCCTGGTGCTACGGGAATCAGGCTGTGTGTAGTTCTGGATCCAACGACGAACAAAACCGATAGAGTTGCTATAAGAATGGTCGTATGTTTCGAAGAGGTTCTTTGGGTAGGATAGTGTTGTAAGTAACGGACAATTTTAGGTGGAGCCAAGAATGAGAATTTTGGACGTTACGGGTGTTTGAGGCAGATGTTCGAATGGTCATAGAAAAGGTAGTTAATTATTGATAGTCAGTTGCGTTTGAGGTAGCCAAAGAATGTGAACGTTATGAACGAAAACTAGAGCGAAGATTGCTCTTGTTTATAGAATGGTTACCTCCCGAGTTACCTACAAAACTCAAAATATGACTCATACGTATATATGGGTTATTACAAAAATTTAAATATGATGCAAATTCCCTTTGGACCATGAAGGTTGTTTTCGGATGATGAGAATGATGTCCTTAGACCATAACGTCCTGGGCCATGAAGCATTATTGGGATTCGCAGGCCATGAAATGGTATCCTCGGGCCATGAGGATGGTGCCTCTGGACTCTGACGCCTTTGAATAATGATGTGCAGTACCGAGAGATCCTCCGGCCATGGCATGATGTCTTCGGTCTATGAGGATGATGCCCTCAGACCATGACGCTTTCGGACAATATGGCGATATTTTAGCCTATGAAATGCAAAGATATGATGCTTAGTTGTATGCGAGGACGAGACAAGACAAGGCTTAGTATTATATGAGATGAGGGCAGTGCGTAGCCCTATGCGAAGGAAGTGGATAATTCTTAACCTTATGCAGTGTAGTAGAGACATTGTTTAGTCTTTTGTAAGGAAATGAGACAATGCTTAGTCTCTGACAAGGAAAGGCAATGCTTAGCCTCATGCAAGGAATATAGACAATGCTTAATCTCATGCAAAGGAAGGGAGACAATGCTTAGTCTCATGCAAAGAAAAGGCAGTGCTTAACCTTATGCGATGAAAGGCGGTGCTTAGTATTATGCAATTACGGAGGCAACGCTTAGCCTCATGCAAGAAATGGAGACAATGCTTAGTCTCATGCAAAGAAAGGCAGCGCTTAGCCTTATGCAATTATGGAGACAATGCTTAGCTTCATGCAAGAAATGGAGAGAGTGCTTCGTCACATGCAAAGAAAGGCAATGCTTAGCCTTATGAAATTACTAAGTCAATGCTTAGCCTCATGCAAGAAGTGGAAACAGTGCTTAGTCCCATGCAAGGAAAGTCAGTGCTTAGCCTTATGCAATGAAAGGTAGTGCTTAGCCTTATGCAATTACGGAGGCAATGCTTAGCCTGATGCAAGAAATGGAGACATTGCTTAGTATCATGTAAATAAAGGCAATGCTTAGCCTTATGCAAGAAAAGCAATGATCAGCTGCGAGGGAGTAAAGTATTTCTTAGCTTGGTGTGTTTGCGTTTAGCAACTTATCGACATGAAGGTAGTGATTTTACTGTGCGTATGTATCTGCGAAATTTATTGTTGTGTCTATCGTACCTGCATTCACAGGAAAATTGTGAGTTTTTGCAGGGGACAGTTGGTTCGTACTCTTGATTCCCTGCTTTGCCTTCGTTCTTGTCTTGGGGTCCTATTTGAGTCGCCCTGTGTAACATTTGGCTGCCGTAGAAATAAAGTTTTCGAAAAGAATGTATGTATTTGATAAAATTATTTGCAAAAAGTGTAATTGTTTAAATATATGATAATGCATGAGATCAAATAATTTAGATGAACCGGTGACTGCGACACATTTAGAGACATTGCAACCTCTTTGCTTTAGAATTTTGAGGGCCCTCCTCAAAATTCTGTCCCAGTTTAAATGCATATTCCTGACAATACATTCCTTCACTGTTACACACGTGATGAAATCGGACAAACTCGATATCTTGCCCCAGTTTCTGATCTTGGGGAAATGAAGATTTTATTAGGATGTGACCGAAATCACACGGCTGCCTATGTATCCCTTCTTAAACGAGAATCAGGTCAAGCGTAGTTCAATTACATCAAATGGAAAAAATGCAAACAATCTTAAACATAGTATCGCTTGACCGCGTCTGAATTGATAGGTTTCGGCCAAATCTCTCCATCCATTTCTGCAAGTATAAGTGTTCCTCCTGTTAGTACTCGATGAACCATGTAGGGACCTTGCCAGTTGGGTGAGAACTTCCCCTTGGCTTCATCCTGATGCGGGAAGATTCGCTTTAGCACCAATTACCTCGGTGTGAATTGCCTTGGCCTGACCCTTTTGTTAAAAGCTCTTGCCATTCTGTTCTGGTATAGTTGACCGTGCCATACTGTATTCATTCTTTTCTCATCAATGAGAGCTAGTTTTCATAGAGGCTTCGTATCCATTCTGCATCGCTGAGCTCGGCTTCTTGTATAATTCTTAGAGAAGAGATTTCTACTTCGGCAGGATTAACAACTTCAGTACCATAAACCAATATGTAGGGAGTTTCCCTAGTTGATGTACGAACTATGGTGCGATATCCAAGCAAAGTAAATGGCAACTTCTCGTGCCATTATTTATAATTATCCACCATTTTACTCAATAGCTTCTTGATGTTCTTGTTGGCGGCTTCTACGGCTCCGTTCATTTGTGACATATATGATATGGAATTCCTATGTTTGATCTTGAATGTTTCACACATGGATTTCATCAAATCACTATTTAAATTGGTGGCGTTGTCGGTAATGATTGACTCTGGTACTCCGAATCGACAAACAATATTGTCCCGAACAAAATCTGCTACAACCTTCTTAGTTACCGCTTTATAAGATATAACTTCAACCCATTTTTTGAAGTAGTCTATGGCCACCAGAATGAACCTATGCCCATTTGAAGCAGCGGGCTTGATTTGGCCGATGACATCCATACCCCAAGCGGAGAAAGTCCAGGGTGAACTTATTGCATTGAGTTCATTGAGTGGTACTCGTATCATGTCAGCATGTATCTGGCATTGGTGACACTTCTGAACATACATGATGCAGTCTATTTCCATAGTCGTCCAGAAATACCCTGCTCTTAGTATCTTCTTGGCTAAAATGAAACCATTCATGTACGGCTCGCAAGTTCCGGCATGTATTTCCTTGAGCAATCTGGATGCCTCTTTGGCATCGGCACACCGTAGTAACCCCAGTTCGGGAGTCCTTCTATATAGAATTCCCCCGCTTTGAAAGAAATGGTTGGCTAATCTTTGAAGCATACGCTTCTGATTATGGGTAGCAGTCTCTGGGTATTCTCCTTTGTTCCAGGTATTTCTTGATGTTGTGGAACCATGGATTTTTGTCAATCTTTTCTTCAACATGAGCACAATAAGCGGGTTGTTTCTGAATCCTTATTGGGATATGATCGATCAAATTCTTGTCCGGGTGCTGTATCATGGAACATAAAGTAGCTAACGCATCTGCAAAGTCATTCTGAATCCTTGGGACATGTTTGAATTCTATCTTTGTAAACCTCTTGATCAACTTTTGTACGTAGTGCAAATATGGAAATATTTTGGTGTTCTTCGTAGCTCATTCCCCTAGAACCTGGTGCACCAAAAGATCTGAATCTCCGATTACCAGCAGCTCCTGAGCATTCATGTCAATGGCCAACCTAAGCCCCAAAATGCAAGCCTCATATTCTACCATATTATTGGTGCATGAAAACCTGAGTTTTGTGGATACCGGATAGTGTTGGCCGGTTTCTGATACTAAGACAACCCTGATACCCACTCCTTTGAAATTTGCTGCTCCATCGAAGAACATTCTCCAACCATCATATGCCTTAGTGATATCTTCTCCTAAAAATTACACCTCTTAATCGGGAAATACGTTTTCAATGGTCCGTATTCTCCGTCTACGGTATTTTATGCCAGAAGATCTGCCAATGCTTGCCCTTTGACTGCCTTCTAAGTTACATAGACGATGTCGAATTCGCTCAACAATATTTTCCATTTTGCTAACTTTCCCGTAGGCATGGGTTTCTAGAAGATGTACTTTAGCGGATCCATCCTTGATATGAGATAGGTAGTGTATGCACAGAAATTATGCCTCAACTTCTTAGCTATCCACGTCAAAGCACAGCAAGTGCATTCCAGCAAAGAATACCGGGCTTCGTAAGGAGTGAATTTCTTGCTCAGATAATATATCGCCTGCTCCTTTCTTTCACTTTCATCATGTTGTCCCAAAACACAACCAAAAGCTCCCCCAATACGGACAAATAAATTAGCAAAGGCCTTCCTGGTTCTGGTGGGACCAGAACAAGTGGTTAGATAAATACTCCTTGATTTTGTTGAAGGCTTTCTGGCATTCTTCAGTCCAACTTGTTGCAGCATCTTTCCTCAGCATCCTGAAGATTGGCTAACATATCACAGTTGACTGTGCTATGAAGAGGCTAATGTAATTGAGACGCCCTAAAAAGCTCATCACATCTTTCTTATTCTTCGGAGGTGGTAGGTCTTGGATAGATTAGACCTTTGATGGGTCCAACTCAATCCCTCAGCGAATGGCGATGAATCCTAATAATTTTCCCGCAGGGACTCCGAAGGCACATTTGCAGGATTCAACTGCAAATTGTATTTTCGAAGCCGGTCGAAAAACTTTTTCAAGTCTGCTATATGGTCCAAATTCCTTTTAGATTGTCATCAACGTACACCTCTATTTCTTTGTGTATCATGTCGTGGAAGATGATTGTCATGGCTCTCATGTAGGTGGCCCCAGCGTTCTTCAAACCAAACGACATCATTTTGTAATAGTATATCCCCCATAGTGTAATGAAGGCTTTCTTTTCGGCATCCTCTTCGTCCATCCAGATCTGATTATATCCTGTGAAGCAATCCACAAGGGATTGGAGCTCATGCTTGGCACATTTTTCAATCAGTATGTGTATGTTGGGCAGTGGAAAATCATCTTTGGGACTTGCTCTGTTCAGATCTCAATAGTCAACACATACTCTAACTTTCCCATCTTTCTATGGAAATGGCACAATGTTGGCCAAACAAGTCGGATATTCAACCACTTGGACAACCTTGGTTTTGATTTGTTTGGTGAACTCTTCTTTTATCTTCAAACTCATACCCGGCTTAAATTTTCTGAGCTTCTGCTTTACTGGTGGACACGTGGGATTGGTGGGTAGCTTCTGAGCCACTATATATGTGCTCAAACCAGTCATATCGTAGGACCATGCAAGGATATCTTTATATTCTTTTAAGAATGTGATGTACTCTTCCCTTTATGATGGTGATAGATGAATGCTTATACGTGTTTCCTTGTTTCGGAATCCCCTAAGTTAACGGTCTCAGTTTCCTCCAAATTAGACTTTGGTTTGTTTTCAAAGCTTTTCACTTCTTTGATGATTTCCTCAGGTATTATATCATCTTCCAGATCCTCTGAATCATTATCTGTATGTCACGTTATCTCATTACATGTCACGGTCATAGGTTCATCGGGATAAGTAACAATAATGTTGAAAAAGAAAATTTAAGGAATAATAATAAATGCGAAAAGCAGTAATGCATTAATAAAATCTTAAAACGTCAACAAGTACGGCTCGATTACTCGAGTAATTATTTCAAAACAAAATACTAAAAAAAGTCTCAAATGCTCAAAATTTAAAGTAATTCATGCTAATTTGCCAAGCTACCCAGGAATCCAGACGTAAGACCAACTCATTATGTGCCGGAGTACTTCGGCCATCTGAAGTTTCAACGTTTTCTACCATGGCAGCGTTGTCTTTTCTGATACCACTCAAATCATCCATTTTCCCTTTTACTTTGTTTTTGCCTTTAGGATCGCTTGGTGGATGAGGAGGTGGAGGACCTCCGGATCTAGTGTGATAGTTGATGATGCCAGTATGCATGGACCAACCTTGAGGAATGGGAATAATCCAAAGAAAGAAAAAGCAAAAAGGTAACCAAGTTAGTAAGGGATATTGAAAGAATGCTTGCGGTATTAAACATGTTACACAAAGTCATGAAATAATTCGCGTCCTAATTTGGGGACCTCATTGTGCCCGAGGTAGGCCTAAGCGACACGTAGACTTGGATAAAATTGATGCCAACATTTGCGTCATTTCATTAATGCCAAAAATGAGTCAAACCTTTAGTAAATCGACAATAATAAAAATTACTAATGGCATTTAGCCTTATTACAATCGAAAACTAAAGCTAAGCTATAAAGATTTAAAGAACATAATTTCCTAGTCTACTTGGTCCCTAGCTCTTTTGACCCCATCAATCAGGTTTTTCAGATCGCGCATATCCAAGAATAAGTAGGCTTTTGCTAGATGTCCTCCATCACTGCAATCCGTGCCTTGACAATCTGAGAGTCTCTTTCTCATCTTTCCCTCGAGCTCCATCAATCCTTGTTCCAAGTATTCAAATCTTTTTTTTGACTTAGTGGCAATACCCTTCCATTCCTCTATCACTTCCATGTTTACCTTGTGTTGTTCCAGATGTTTAGCTTTAGACTCGAACACCCTTTTATATATCTTTCTATACTTAACATGTGCTTCAGCTACTTCATCTATGACCATGTCCGTCAAATTGACTCTCGGTTGGACGTCTTCTTCTACGTCATCCTCAAACCATGATAGATAGTAGTACATATGACCGGCGTGATACCTGTCTGGCTCAATGGTACTTTTTCCACAATGACCTTTTGGTTCCACATATGTTATGCCTCGAACATGAATGGAATGACGTCTCCTTTCAAATCTACCTTGTACTGGACCATGTTGGAAACCTGAGATATGACTTGTTTTCTCCCCGCTTGCCCCATTACCCTTATGGGAGCATAAGGATAGATGTCTCGCAACTCAATCAATATCAGATGAGTATTCCCTCTTGACTTGATGATAAACTCACTGCTAGGAAACCATTCAAAAATTCAATGTACCTGTTTGTCCGTGAGATTGCTGAAGAAACATACCCAACTTACAGCATTTCCAGGTTGTGCAAACTTGTCTGGGATAAACATCATTTTCTTTATGTGGTGGTAAGCTATGTAGTCATTCAACGATCGTCGCATAAGTTCTTGATGATACTCTCCTCTTTGAAAGTGTTCCAGCAGCCAAACTTGTAGTAGCAAATTACAACCCTCAAAGTTTTCAAATCCCTTCTTGCACCGATCTAGAGCGTGGTACATCTCAGCTAAGATCATAGGGATGATGGTATAAGTTTGTCCTTCGATGCCCTCCATCATAGTCCTAGCGACCATGGCTAAGCGAGTATGAATCCTTCCCCCTTTCGTTGGAAATATCAACAACCCCAAGAAGCAGACGATAAACACATAAACCCATCGGTGCGTCCAACCCAAAGAAGTAATGGAAAGTTCCTCATGATGAAGATGATATGACTTGCTATGCCCATAACGCTCATAAATAAATTCAAAAGGGATGTATGACTTCTTTAAACAGAACAACTCGTCATTCTTCTTAAAACCCAATATCTTTAGAAAACCACGAGGAGTGCGATTCTCTAGTACCAGTAATCTCGGACTATCCCATTGTAACTTGGCGAAGCCTCCTATTTCCTCTAGGAGAGGAGTCATTTATATATTGCCAAATCAAAAAATAGCTCTTTTCTCATCCCATAACATGGTAGCGGCCTCAATCAATTCCCTAATTGGTCGAATGTTCAGCAAGGATGGCAGGTCACCCAATACCCTTCTCACATGATTCTTGTCATGAGGTACAAGGTATTTCCATCAGTCAAGTAGCAATAGTGGGATGTTTTGGACCATACCGAACCTGGGGACTTCATGCTTCATATTTCTACAAGCAAACAAAGGTTAGCCCTTTTCCCCTCCAGATTTGACTACTTATGCAATAATGATCAACATGTTGGCGTATTTGCTCCAAGTAATGCACATAATATGGTAGTGTCCATTGGAATTGTGGAAATCCCGTCGGACTTTGGACAAGGTTCATCTTAGCGGGTTGTTACGTTAATAACGTTCCAACCCGTACTAGGTTTAGCATGATGCATGTACATTTCAAGTTGGAGTGGGGTTTCTGGAATGATCTAGACTGGTACTCCCAAGTGGACAACTTGAGAGGAAAAGGTACGAGACCGTCGATTGCACCACTGATCGACTAGTCTACCGGAAATAAGCCTTTCTGATTTAAAAGGGTAATTTTCGAAAGAGCGCAGACACTCATCAAGTGCCGCTATGTTGATAATTGGCACGAGTGGAGTATGATGTGGAGCATTCTTTATACATCAATAATAACACGTTGTCAAGTATTTGCATGATATGTAAAAGAACTAAATAATATAGCAAAGGTAAACATGGAAAGAATATAGAAGAAAGACAAAAGGAAGGAGTTAGTTTAGTTCATAAAAATATATGTGGGAATGTAATAAAGAAGGTAAGGAAGTAGGCATGATATAGCAATTTTGACAATATAAAATAATGGTCATAGCAAGTAAAGGTGAATAAGGGGAAGGGATGTGCCTGTCATAGCAGATTTAAAAAAATAAAGGTGAGTAGGCGAAGGGATATGCATATCGTAGCAGATTTAAACAAATAAAGGTGAGTAAGGGAAATGCATGTAACATAGAAAGTAATTCACATAAGCCAAGTTCATTATGTTAAGAGCCTAAGTGTAAATCCACAGTAGAGTCGCCATGCTGTCGCACCCCGTTTGTCTCTCAAAATCGGGATTCGACGTGTGACAACCCATTAAAAAGGGTATTTAAAGGAGAGGAGTCGCTGCCTAATAATTTTTAAGGTGTGTTAGGGCACCTATTTTCAAATAACTCTATTTGACTAGTCAACACCACCAAAGATTGGGTAAGGGCTCAAATTACCTCAAAGAGAAGGTATTAGGCACTCTTCGAGGTCTACAACTATGGGTCCCGGTCGAACTTAAGACTATGTTGATTACGTAATTATGCTAGGTGATCAGATAAACAAGAAATATAAAAGTCGAAGAAGTTCATTATAACACAATGAAAATTGGTACAAATGTTAAGGACTACAAGGATATGACTACAATGATCTACATTAAATGACTAAGTGTGAATAGTAAGCATATAAAGGAGGGGGGTCCTATGTTTTTTAGCCTAAAGGATCACCTCGTGCAACATAAATAATACTTCGCAACTCCTTTTAAATAGGGGTTGCTCATATTATCCAGCGGGCACAGACTGTCATCTCCTGCTACCCGATTACTATGTTGAAGTTGTTTACCGAAAGCATTCTAATTTAATTCTAAGTCGCGGCCTATACGTACACTACCCGTCCCATGCCTATGGTCCAGGAGGCTTTGGGCCTCTATTTGGGTGGTTCTAGACTTACCTAGGTTACTCAAAATGATAAAAACTAATTGCGCATACAAAACAAATAGGACTGCACATAATAGCAAAAGTGGCTCATATTAGCCTCCACACATAAATAAAGAAGCACACAGACCGATTTCCAGATTTAAGCAGTGGAACATTTCGAACTTAATACTTAGAGTCTTTTGGTCCAATATGCATGATCTCTATATGATTCTAGTATCAAACAAGTAATGTTGCATTTTTAAGCTAATGTACAGACATATTAAATCGTTATAAATCCTATAGGCATGGTCTATAGATGATTCTAATTTCCAATAATACATAGGCAACATGGTAATTTCTAGATTAACGCATAGGCAAATTGAATGTTACAAATCCTATAGACATGATATCTAATCATTTTTGCATAAAATGTTAGTGAAAACAATAATAGTTCTAAATTACTAATACTGGTTTTATAAGCATGCATCTCAACATGCGACAGTGTAATAGAAAACAATGGGATTGATCGATTAGAGTATTAGAACCCTATAGCCATGATATCTAGATGAGAAGTATACCAAAATAATTGAAGTAATTGATAGACGAATTATTTGAAGTCTTATAGGCATGGTATCTAGGTAAGTGAAAAGATATTGCATTGTTGCGCCCTATAGACATGTTATCTAAGAGTGTTGAATTGAAGACATAGGAACATGTGTAGCAGATATCGAAACTGACATGTTTGACAAGTTAAGTGATGTGTGTGCATGACTCCTATGGACATGATTTTAATCAGTGTATAGAAATAAAACATGCTAAATAATAGGTAGAGCACATAGACCCTGCAGACATGTTCTCTACCCTTTCATACAAGTATTAGAATACCCCAGCTCCTTTTTTACTAATTTCCCTATCATTCAATTTTACAAGCTATTACAGATCACTATTAAATAATTACAGGCCCAAATACAATAGAGGATAACCCAACAATACATATGGATCTTCGAATAGGCTCAAGACTTCATGCCGATAGCAGGCCCAAACTCCAAGCACAACCAGTATACTTCGGAAACCTCAAGAACGAAGACAGGCCCAACATACCAGGCCCTAATGATGCTAATGACTAAGTTATGGGATGCTAAGTTCGGACACACAAGTAACAAGACTAATCTTAAACTGTAATTAGAAAACTATTCTAAGCAAGATCATGCTCAAATTAGGAAAATATATAAGACACATATGAGACAAACTCATGTTTTTCACACCAGAAACGGAGTTTAAAAGTAGTAGGATTATTTCAAACTAAATTTCAGAAATCAGCCTGGTCCAGAACTATCCTAAGGGGGCCTTAAACAAGGGTTCAAACATGGGAACCTAACAGTGTCATGAGAAAGACTACATAGACTTAACATAGAAACTTCAATGTAAGAGCCTAATGAGGACAGCTAATTTGCAAAGCTTGACATGTGAACTGTTCGGGTAAGTACCAACCATCACACAAGGTTTTATGTTCAACATATGAGCATTCATAAGGCAAGCAGGCATCACACAAAGAAAGATGAAATATACTAGGCATTTCGGATCTTAACCTAGGAGTCTTGAAATGATCAGTGAGCACATGAAAGCAAAGCAACAAGTTTGTCTATGAATTGTAACAGTATTGGCATATAAAATTCATATAATCACAGGGTGACTTTAGAGAAGTGGCAGTTTGTACGTGAAAGTCTTAGCAAAGACACACTCCAATGGGTTCTAGGCATACATTGGTTCCTTAAGAGGATCTAAATCATGACAAACAACAGACCAGTTTATACTTAAACATGAAGGTGAGAAATTAATCAAGTTGTACACTTATAACGGGTACGCACTAAGACTGACATGTTAAGCTAAGCACTTAGACATCATTGTCACAAAACTTGCAGAAAAATAGAAAATTACACATAGGAGGATTTAACATGAAGAGAGTAATTTGAGCAAGAACATAGTCTCAAAAGAGTTTTAGCAAAGCAAGGCAATCATCATGAATCAACTTAGCTATCATCATGTAAGTTAATATCAAAACTTGCACAGGATTGAAGCTAGTGAAACTACAGAGTGGTGCTAAAACAAGTAGAATTCTATACGCAGTGGCATAATATCATAATTATCTCTGAGAAATCCAAACAACACTAGTACGTATAACACAAACAAAAGGAGTAAAGTTACTAGAGGATAGGGCACTAACCAGTTGCAAACAAACGAATAAAAGAAATCTCATAAACGACAGCAATTGCAGGTGAGTGACGAAAGACCCCAAACCCCAGTGCTTCAGAGTTCACAAGGGCCTCAAAATGGACCCCGAGCAGTGCTTGCACTGGAAAAGGTCGACAGAATTTGATGGCCTTGGCTTCCAGCCGGCCAAGAGCTTAATTTTAGGATAGTATCGAATAAGTGAGTGCGAGGGGATAGTTGTTAAGGCGATTCCATAAATACTCAAGTGTCTCAGAAGAAGTGAACGAGTGAGAAAAGAGTATAATGAGAGTAATAACAGTCAAAAATTAGGTCTCTCGAGGGGAAATTGGGGAGGGACATATAGTGTTCAAATTGAGCGGACGAACATGGAAAATCATCAGTCAAACACAAGAAAGGAAAGAATATATCATATTCAATCAAAATCAGTAAGGAAAAAGGAAAATCTCAAACCCTAGCTGGGTCCAACGGTTTTGAATCGAACCAATAATACAGGAGCCGTTTATTGTAGATTGTATATAGACGGAAAACCGCGTAAAATCCAAACATTCGAGTCGTTCCATTCCGATATTGAAAATAGTACTTGCCATAGTTAGGCAAGTACCTATGTGATACCATAGAAGGACGACCAATAACGGGAGAGGGATAATAAGGTAAGAAAATCACATGTGGATTCCATTTCTTGCTCGGAATTGGAGAGAATCAGGCTACGGATACTAAGGTTTAGATAAGAGAGGGGAAGGTTTGAGAGAGTATAGAGACGGCTGGCTTACAGGAGTGGTCTCTAGGGTTATGGGGATTAAGGAAAGTGGAGGAATTATTATGGGTCGTTGATCATTTGAGATCAATGGCCAGGATCGCAATGGGAGTAGGACGGGTCGTTTAAGCGGGTACTGACCAGGTTGAGGTTAAGGGGTCGTTTGGCTTGGGTTGGGGAGATTGGGCCAGGGATTTGAGTAGTTTTGGGCCACTAATGTGGTCCAAAAATGTATAACTTAGGCTATCTTTTAAATATAAAATTATTTAAATAAAAATAATTAATAATAAATAATAAAATATTTTTTATGCACTGAAATGATTGAAAATAATAACTTATAATTATAAAATATAAAAAGTCTATTTTGGCACACATAATGTAAATAAAAATGTAATTATGCATGAATATAGGCTATTATTACAAAATTTACGTAAATAACTAAAAATATAGATGTAATTATATAAAATAAAGTAGAATATTATTAAACACACACATGGATATAAAATGATAAAATTTGGATGATTAAGTCGTCATAAATAATTTAAAGGGATAATAAATAAATATTCAAGTAATTTAAAAGCAAGAAAAATAATTTTAAGCTTAACAAATTATAAAAATTATAGAAAATACTTGCATAAATTTTGTAAGTTAATTAATGATAGAAAATGATATTTTGAAAGTATATATATACTATTTGAAAAGATATGAGGGCAAAATTGGGTATCAACATTCCCTATTCTGACAAATTGGCTGTTACAAGTCTTATCACTAATAGTCGATCTTGACCTCGACCCTTGTTGACATTTGACCGCGATCTATATTGATATCTCGACCACGGCTCATGTCGACATCTCGACCATTAGTTTCGCTATGTCTTCGGCGAGCTCGACCAATGACATTCTTTAATGCCATTTTATGCTAAATATTCCAAAAACAGATATTTAGCCTATTCAGAAAGATAGACTTACCTTTCGTCGTCATTGTTGTTTGAGATAAAACTCTTCATATGTAAATATTTTTACACTATAACAATTTAGATGGTATAGTTCTTTTAATTTGCATAGGGTACCGACTAATTAAATAGGCAAACCAACATAGTTTTTCTCCATCAGAAAAACTTAGGAAATTAATGGGCATGCCTTACTTAATGTACCTTCACTTTAAGACAAAGTTGTCATTGTGACAATTAATGTAACTCAAGTCTTATGTAAGTTTATGCATGTGTCTTATGCGTTCAAATTCATAATCAGGATTTGAAACTTATGAGTTCAGGTTTTTGGTCATTATTAGTTAATTAATTTTAAAATTAATAATTTGTACATATTCAATTAGATTTCTTAATACAAATACTGATTTGGAACCAAAACTACTGCGTTCGATTGAATTCGTAACCGTAGAATTAGCTCCGCCTCTGTTTGACTTAATATAACTAGCTAGCTATAAATTAATTGATTGTGAACCACATTAATGAGAAGTGACTTAGTAAAATGCTAGCGACCTATACAAGAGCTTTGAAGGGATAGAGGAAGGGATGAAAATAAAACAAAAATACAGTAAGCAGTTGAAAAGAAGTAATTAGGTTTAGAAGGAGGAAAATAAAGCAGATAATTATTGATCAGAAGATGTATAAAAGAGGACGAAAAAGTGCAAGAACTTGAAGAAACAGATATAAGAGTTCTTTCTGTAATTAATATTAATAGAAGAAATGTGAAGAGGCCAATATAAGTCCTGAGATAGATGCATATACTTTCAATTTTTTAAAATCCAACACCATTTTATTATAAAATCAACGAATATTTACGAAATCAATTGTTTTTATTATATTCGTCTTAAATTTTCCAATTTTGCAAGTGTTTTTATTTATTTATTTATGAAATCACCAAAAAGTGGTTGAAGTTTATTAACAAAAAGGCATAATACAAATTCTTATGAAGACTAAGGCTGTCCAACGGGACGGGAGGGGATCAAATAAACTGGATGAAACGGTAGGCCCAGGACGGGACTGGACGATTCGCGGGCCTTAAGTGGGCCGTTTTAAAAAATAAATTAATTATTTAAGTATTAAGTTTGGCAACAGCTAATTTTTTGACAATGACTAAGTTTTTAAAGTTTGCAACGGCTAGTTTTTTTGACTTATTTAATAAACTTAAAACTTAATAAATTATAAGAAAATTAGAAAACTAAGTAAAGAATTATAAAATATTTAAATAAAAGACTTGTAATAAAATATTTTAGTAATTATAATAGAGTTGTAATTTATTTAATATAATTTCAAGCCATTAAGTAACTAAGTAAGAGTGTAAGATAATTCATAAAACAAATTCAAGGCTTAGAGCCTTTTATTTTATTAATAGAACTTTCAAATTTCACATACAAATATAATTCTTTTGAAGAGTACCTAATCTACGTAGCCACCTTTTAGGAAGGGTTCTGTTTGAACTAGGCCTCTTAGTAGACAATTACAAATTATCATACTAATATTCGTAAGCTCCTATATAGCTTTGTTTTAACTTATCTATAATTTCTCTCGGACAGTGTTCTAGAATTGGTAATGTTGATTGATGTTCCATGAGTTCCATGTCGCCATCGCTCCCAGTGCTATGTATCCCATTGTATTCTTCTTCTTCTTCTTTTTCCCTAGTGGTTAATGTTTCAAAACCAAGACTTTTTCTTTCTGAATTAATCCAATCCCTGAATAATACGGAAATCTCTAGGTTGTCCTCCACTAATGAATGTCTATGATCTCCGATTTGAAATCTTGCTTCTCTTAAAGCACTCTCCGATGCTACTGATGATGCTTGAATAGCCAGGATATCTCGGGCCATTATTGAAAGTATTGGAAAAGCCTTGCAACGCTTTCTCCACCATGCCAAAAGTTATTCGTTGCCTTCTTCGTCTTTAATACTTTCCAATCCTTAATTAAGATAAGAATCAAGTTCATCATCAATAGAGAAATCAAAACCTGTTATATTATCCACACCTTCCCATAGAACTTCTACTCTAGCCTTAGAAGTAGAAGGAGCAGTTTCACCACCTGTTGTTTCCATAGATTTATATTTATCAAACACTGATCGAGCATAAGAATATATGTTAACTTGGCAGTTTTCGAGAGATGGTTGTTTATTTTCTTGAATTGCTAAATTCTCATAAATTTTACGAACAAGTCCCTTTGCACCTCTTAATTTTAAAGATGGGTTAAGTAGAGTAGAAATTAAATAAACTTGGGGAATAGGAAATAAATATTTTTTAAATTTTACAATAATTTCATTAATGGCCGTTGCATAAGATGGATTTGTTTTATACTTACCAAATACAATACAAATTCCACAAATATACCATAATATTTGTGTAACAACAGGATAATATATACCAAAAAATTATTTTATAGCATAATAATTTTTAAAAAAAACTTTAGTAAGCTCTTTGATCTCATCCCCATCAGAATCAATAATTTGATCAGCGGGTATACTATTATGCATATTAAATACCTTTTGTATAGACACCCGATAATCATAAGCAACTTTAAACATTCCGTAAGTAGAATTCTACCTAGTACAAACATCTTTTGGAACTTTTCTATATGGAAGGTTAGCACTAGCACATTGTTGAGCAAATTCACGAAATCTACTCGCTTTATTAGCACGAAAAATATAGTTGCAAGCATGTTGTACTTTACTACAAGCATCAGAAAATAAATTAATGTCATCTTTTACAACCAAGTTAATAATATGGCATGCATATCTAACATGAAATATTGCTGGATTAATTGGACAAGTCTAGTTGTTAAGCTAGTTGACGTGGTTGTGTTAGCAGAAGCATTATCTAAGGTGAATCAACAATTTGTAGAACCTTAGTTGCAGTATATGCTCCAGTGTGTTTTGAATCAACAAATTTATAACCAATAATACGTTTTTGCATATTCCAATGATGATCAACCCAATGACATATAACAGTTAAATAATCACAATCATTAGGACTACGACTTATAATAGATGTGATAGACACTTTACAATCTAAGTGAAAAAATACACAACGTATATACTGAAGATATTCAGTTTGAAAGGTATTTTTCATCATTTCTAACTGTGGTCTTAGGAAAATTTTGAAAATAAGGATTATAAGTTTCTTGTATATAATGCACAAAAGCAGGGTGAGAAGGAAAAGTAAAAGGTAATCCACAGACAACCACCATTTTTGCTAAGTTCTCACGATCTCTATCTTTGTTATAGGGGCGTAAAATAGTACCAGAAGCAGGGACAAGTTGTTGTTGTAAAAAGGTTAGAACCCCCGCCAGATCCACTAGGAGTGCCAGTACCGGTGCTAGGATCTGTAATTTTTTCGGCTTCTATTTGAGCTTGCATCCATAAAGATTTGTGCTCCTTAAATAAGTTCCTGGTTAAACCCCCCATCCCACCACTTTGATATGTGCAAATCGTTGCTTATATTTTTCACATATAAGACGTTGATTGAATTTATCATGTTTAAAAAATGTCCATACAAGTGATGTTTTGGCACGTTCAACCTTAGGCTTACTCCTTACAGGAGGTACATGGAGTAAAGCTCCATACCGAGATTGATTCTGAGTTGGAGTTTGTGTTGCGGGACTAGTGGGTATTTCATCTAATTCTTCTTCCTTATTTTCTTCATCCTCGTTATTTTCATCCTCAATAAAAATATCATTACCAAATTGTCTTTGTAAAATTTCATGATCTAAATATTCTCCGAAATTAGTATCATAACATGCGGGGGGTTGAAAAAATAAAGTATCATCAACATGAGTTATTTCATCTATATGTTTTCTAATTCTAGGAGAAGGATTAGGATTAGGACAAGGATTAGGATTACCACGACTATCACATTTACTACTTTTTTTAAATATACAAAATACATTTTAGGAGCCATAATTTAAATACAAAATTAAATTTAAAAAGTTAACACAAACATTAAACATACAAATGAAATACGAAAGTAGAACACGTAAAGTAAACACAAAAATTAAGCACTAAAATGATACGCGAAAATTATATATTAAAATTAGGAGATGGAACGAGGGCACCGTGATTAAATACCATTGCCCACCGGCTATATTTCAAAAACAAATAATTAAAAAACCACGCGGGACATGCGGGACAGGACGGGATAAACGGGACCAAATGGGCACCTCTTTCCATCCCGTGTACCGTTTAACATGGGTCCATCCCATTTAGAATTAAGTGGGCTAGGACGAGACAGAACGTGGGCCGAGACCGGACCGGGTCGTCCCGTTGGACAGCCTTAATGGAGACTAGAATGAAACCCATATAGATCAAAACGAGGAGAGAGGGGCAGACCATCAATTCTCTTTACATTGATCACTTTGTATCATTGAGTCGAGGGTCTATTGGAAACAACATTTCTATCTTCGTAAGGTATGGATAATGTCCGGGTACACTCTACCCTCTTCAGACTCAACTTATGAGATTATACTGAGTATGTTGTTATAGTAATCACTTTCTAGTTCTAAAACTTAAATTACTAGGATACTCTAGAGTCTAGAATAACTACACATTGGCAAAACCAGAAATTTGTAAAAGGGTGTTCAAACTTGAAAGAAGTGGAAATAATTCCCCGACAAAGAGTGTTTAGTATATGGTATACACATCTCAAATCTAATATTTAATCTATATACGCATATTGTAATTTTTTGATGAAGGGTGGTCAATTGATCACCCTTCAGATAATGTAGATTCACCCCTGTAACAACACAATGGATGAAATAAGAACTTTCTATCTATACTAGAAAACATCGGTCAATGAGAAATATTCTTTAGTTATATGGCCTTTTTGATAGACGGTTTAGTCAAACTTCTGGGAAATCAAAAATACTTTTTTCCTCTAAACAATACGTTCTTAGAGGGAGATCAAGATTTGAAGGATGGAGGCACCTTGGAGAGAAAATTACATTTTCGACACACTTAGGAGGTATTTTGGGGCATTTGATATATTATTTAGCCCAAGGGTATTTTGGGCAATTTGATGTATTTTTTAGCCCTAGTATAAACACTTCACTACATAGCTTATTTTCATTTGCAAGAGGTATATATCTTCCTCTTGAGAATTCTAATAATTTTAGGTGTGAACTATATATATATATATATTATAGCGACCTGACCGGTTGTTTTGCTTTTTAGAATCACGTTCCTCTAAATAAGACTCCTTGTATATGCTTGTACTGTTTTATGACATTCGGGAATGGTCGGTTCGGGATTTGGAAGGGCTTGAGTTGAAATTGGAACACTTGGTTCCTAAAGGTTGGCAAATAGGGCCAAGTTTGACTTTGGTCAACGCTTTGAGTGAACGACCTCGAAAATGGGATTTGATGGTTCCAATAGGTTCGTAGATGATTTTGGACTGGGTTTGATGGTTCCAGTATGTTCGGATCCCATACTCGGATTAATGGTTCCAGTATGTTCAGATCGAGTTTTGGATAACTCGGGAATATTTCGACTCTTAATATTGATAGTTGGCAATTTGAAGCTTTTAAAGTTCTTTAAATTTGGTTTGGAGTAGGTTTTGGTATTGTAGAGGTTCGTTTGGGATTCCGAGTATGGAAATAGTTCTGTATGGTGATTTAAGACTTGCACGAAAAATTTGGTGTCATTCCGAGTAGTTTAAGTATGTTTCGGCGCGTTCGGAGTAAGTTGGAAGAACTTGAAGTTCATAAGTTGATTCGATTTGGTTTGGGATGTGACTCTTAGTTTTGATATTGTTTTATGCATTCTGAGGGCTCGAGCGAGTTCGGTTTATGGTTTCAAACTTGTTGGTATATTTGGATGGGTCCCCGGGGGCCTCGGGTGCAATTCGAGCAATGCACGGATGGAAATTGGACCCAAAAGGGCTGATGGTGCACCAATTCTAGTGTGCCGCACCTGCGAGGCCTGAGCTGTAGGTGCGAGCTCACAGGTGCGCAATTTTCCCCGCAGAAGAGGCTTGGGGGAGGTGGCTAGTGGTCCGCAGAAGTGGAATGGCACGCACAGAAGCGGCCTCGCTTCTGCGATGGAAGGTCCGCAAATGCGAGGAAGCCGCAGATGCGCTTCCCCTTCTGCAGAAGCGTGATCCCGTCCGTAGAAGCGACCCCCGCTGGGTTTGGGAATGTCCGCAAAAGAATGCCCACATCCAAAGAATCGGTACCGCAGGTGTGGCCCATCGATCGCAGGTGTGAAAAACCTACTGGGCAGAATGTTTTAAAAGAACGGGACTCAGGCATTTTTAGCGCATTTTCTTCATTCTTGGAGATTTTTGGAGCTTCTTGAGAGGGGTATTCACCTAGCAACTTAGAGGTAAGTTAATTCCATATGAGATAAATACATAGATTATGGGTAGATTTTAACATGTGAATTGTAAAAATCAAGGGTTTAGATGAAAAACCTAAGTTTTGATAAAAATGAGATTTTAACAATGAAAATGGTTATAAAATGGGATAAAAATTGTATACTTGAGTTCTTAAGGTTATAGGCAACGATTTCCTTCAAATATGTTTGGAATCCGGGCATATAGGCACGGGGAGAATTTTAGAAATTCTTCCAATTTGGGTTGGGTAATTAATCTAATAGTTACATTATGAATTTATTAGCATTTATTGAGTAAATTATATAATATTTGACTATTTTCGGATTGATGGAACCGAATCGGGGCTTTAGAACAAAATTTTGACCGCAAAAGTGGGCTTTGAGATGAGGTAAGTCTCTTGTCTAACCTTGTAAGAGGGAATTTACCCCATAGGTGATTTAAATTAATATTTGCTTCTAATTATTAGGGCTACATATGTATGAGGTGACGAGAGTCTGTGTGTAGCTACTAACTATGCTTATGTACAATCTGAGGCAGGTGTATTTGGAGATCATACCGGCGCGCATCCCCGTTACCCGGAGGCCTAGTGGTGAGCTTCACTCCTGAGCCGTTCCGCAGCACCTAGTGTCTTTCTATTATATTCATTTATGTCTATTTCTATTTCAGACAGTATCTAAAGTTTTTGTGTAATCTATTAGTGCTCATATACTTGTGACACCGGATTTTTCCACACACCAATAGGCTTGTGGTTTCAGAAGATTATTATGGTTATGATTGCACTCAGCTACTTTCGCTTTATTTGTTTAAACCTGTTATTTCTTAAATCTTTTTATTAAGGAAAATTTATTTTTACTCGGATCTTAAAAGAAGAGAAATTTGTCAAATTCACTTTATGGCTTGCCTAGTAGTAACGTTGGGCGCCATCACGACTTATAGGAGAAATTTGTCAGCTTGTCGGTTCTTAGAGGAACGGTACTATATGGTGGTACCAAGGAGGTTACTATCGATGATGATGGTATTCTGCGACTTCAGGGTCGCCTATGTGTTCCTAAAGTTGATGGCTTGATAGCGAAGATACTAGTGGAGGCACACAACTCTCGGTATTTTATTCATCCAGGTGCTATGAATGTATCGTGACTTGAGGCAGCATTATTGGTGGAGGTGGATGAAAAAGGACACAGTGGAGTATGTTGTGAGGTGTTTAAATCGTCAGCAAGTTAAGTATGAGCATCAAAGGCTAGGTGGCCTACTCCAGCAGATGACTATACCTGAGTGGAAATGGGAGCGCATAACTATGGACATCGTAGTTGGGTTGCCGCAGAGTTTTTGGAAGTTCGATGCAGTTTGGGTCATTGAGGATAGGCTGACCAAGTCGGCACACTTCATTCTGGTAGTGGCCACGTACACCTCAGAGAGGTTGGCCCAGATTTATATTCAGGAGATTGTTCGGTTGCATGGTGTACATGTTTCCATTATATCAGATAGAGGCCCCCAGTTTACTTTGTATTTCTGGAGAGCAGTACAGAGTGGATTGGGGACTCGTGTATAGCTCAACACAACTTTTCATCCGCAGACCGACGGGCAGTCGGAGAGGACGGTTCAGATCTTGGAAGATATGCTCAGGGTATGTGCGATTGACTTCGGAGGGCAGTGGGATCGTTCTTGCCTTTGGCCGAGTTTACTTATAACAACAGTTACCAGTCCAGCATCGAGATGGCTCCATTTGAGGCCTTATACGGTCAGCAATGTCATTCGCCCATCGAATGGTTTGAGCCCAGAGAGGCTAAATTATATGGTACTAATTTGATAAAGGATGCCTTGGAAAAGGTAAAGTTGATTCAGGAGCGACTTCACGCAGCACAGTCCAAAGAGAAGCGTTACGTGGACCAGAAGGCGCGTGATTTATCAGTTATAGTAGGCGAGAAGGTTCTCTTGACGATCTCGCCTATGAAAGGAATCAAGAGGTTCAGAAAAAAGGGCAAGTTGAGCCCAAGGTTTATAATTCCGTTCGAGGTGTTGAGAAGAGTTGGGGAGGTTGCTTACGAGCTTGCTTTGCCTCCCAGTCTATCTGGAGTTCATCCTGTTTTCCATGTATCTATGCTCCGGAGGTATCATGACGACATGTCGCATGTGTTAGACTTCAGCACGGTTCAGTTAGATGAGAGACTGGGTTATGAGGAGGACCCAGTTCCATTATTGACAGACAAGTTCGCCAGTTGAGGTCCAAGATGATTTCTACAGTAAAGGTTCAGTGGAGGGGCCAACCAGTCGGGGAGGAGACTTGGGAGACCGAGGAGGACATGCGAAGCAGATATCCACACTTATTCAGTACTCCAGGTATAATTCTAAACCCGTTCGAGTACGAACGTTTGTTTGAGAGGTAGAGAATGTAACAACTCGATCGGTCATTTTGCTTTCTAGAACCCCGTTCCCCTAAATAAGACTCACTGTATGTGCTTGTGCTATTTTATGACTTGCGGGGATGGTCGGTTCGGGATTTGGAAGGGTTCGGATTGAAATCGGAACACCTAGTTCCTAAAGTTTGGCAAATAGGGCCAAATTGGACTTCTTTCAATGCTTTGAATGAATGACCCTGTAATAGGGATTTGATAGTTCCAATTGGTTCGTATGATGATTTTGGACCTGGGTGTATATTCAGATCGAGTTTTTGATGACCCAGGAACCTTCCGACTCTTTATACTGATAGTTGGCAATTTGAAGGTTTTAAAGTTCTTTAAATTTGGTTTGGAGTAGGTTTTGGTGTTGTAGAGGTCCATTTGGGATTCCGAGTCTGGGAATAGTTCCTTATGGTGATTTAAGACTTGCACACAAAATTTGGTGTCATTCCGAGTAGTTTAACTATGCTTCGGTGCGTTCGAAGTAAGTTGGAAGAACTTGAAGTTCATAAGTTGATTCAATTTGGTTTGGGGTGTGACTCTTAGTTTTGATGTTGTTTTGTGAATTCTGAGGGCTCGAGTGAGTTCGTTTTATGGTTTCAAACGTATTGGTATATTTGGACGGGGCCTCAGGTGCAATCCAGGCGATGCACGGATGGAAATTGGACTCAAAAGGGCTGCTGGTGTACCAGTTCTGGTGTGCCCGGACCTGCAAACCTTAAGCTGCAGGTGCGAGCTCGCAGGTGAGAAATTTGGCCCACAGAAGCGTCTTGTGGGAGCTGGCCAGCGGTCCGTAGAATCGGAATGGCACGCACAGAAGCGGCCTCGCTTCAGCGATGGAAGGTCCGCAGATGCGAGGAAGCCGCAGATGCAATTCTCCTTCCGCAGAAGTAGGATCACGTCCACAGAAACGACCCCCGCTGGGTTTGGGAATGTCCACAAAAGCGCACCCACGTCCGCAAAAGCGGTATCACAGTTGCGGCCCATAGATCGCAGGTGCGAAAAACCAGCTGGGCAGAATGTTTTAAAAGAACGGGACTTAGCCATTTTTAGCCCATTTTCTACATTCTTGGCGATTGTTGGAGCTGCTTGAGAGGGGTGCTCACCTAGAAACTTGGGAGTAAGTTAATTCCACCTATTGTGAGATAAATACATAGATTATGGATAGATTTTAACTTGTAAATTATAAAAATTAAGGGTTTAGATGAATACATGGGATTTGATAAAAATGAGATTCTAACCGCGAAAATGGTTATGGAATAGGATAAAAATTGTATACTTGAGTTCTTAAGGTTATGGGAAACGATTTCCTTAAAATATTTTCGGAATCCGGGCACGTGGGCCCGATATGAATTTTAGGAATTCTTCCAATTTGGGATTGGTAATTAATCTAATAGTTAAATTGCGAATTTTTGAGAATGTATTGATTAAATTATATAATATTTGACTAGTTTCGGATTGATCGGCACCGAGTTGGGGTTTTAGAACGTAATTTTGATCGAAAAGTGGGCTTTGAGACGAGGTAAGTCACTTTTCTAACTTTATAAGAGGGAATTTACCCCATAGATAATTTAAATTAATGTTTGCTTCTAATTGTGGGGGCTACGTACGTACGAGGTGACGAAAGTCCGTGCGTAACTACTAATTATGCTTATGTCCCGGTAGTTTTAGGACCTATATCATGAACTACTTGAAATGTTGGAACCCTACTTGTTAATTAAAGTGCCTAAAATTATATTAGAATTTGCTAGAGGAAATCGTGAAAGGTCGTTAATGAAATTTGTATTATTTTGTATATTAATCATTAAAAACGTTTAAGGCAAATGCTTATAAAGTATCTTTCACTTCTTGTGGAGCGGGCCGAACGCCTTAGCAGTATATAGATGCATCTACGAATCGTATGCACGTCCCTCGGCAGTGTACACGTTATTCTGGATCGGGTCGTACGACCTCGACATAAATCGTGCTTAATAATAATACTTGGTGTCATTGATATTTTGTTGTGGCTTGTAAGGTTACAACTTTTAAAGGAAATGACTTATTTGGAAATTATTAAATTGTGAAAGAATTATTGCTCCTACTTATTTAGGAAATTTGAATTTATCTACACAACCCGGGTTTATTTAAGATTGTTATCTGAATATTATTGACCCATAGTAAGTGTCGAAGTCGACCCCTTCTTCGAGATTAGACTTGATACTTACTAGGTACACGTTATTTATGTACTCACGCTACACTTTTACACTGACTGTGCATAATCTGAGGCAGGTGTACTTGGCGATCACACCGGCGCGCTTCCCCGTTACCCGGAGGCCTAGTGGTGAGCTGCACTCTTGAGCCGTTCCGCAACACCTAGTGTCTCTCTTTTATATTCATTTCTGTCTATTTCTATTTCAAACAATAGTTAGAGTTTTTGTGTAATCTATTAGTGCTCATATACTTGTGACACCAGGTCTTGGCACACACCAGTAGACTTGTGGTTTTGAAAGATTATTATGGTTATTATTGCACTCAGCTGCTTTCGCTTTATTTATTTAAACCTGTTATTACTTAAATCTTTTTATTAAGGAAAATTTGTTTTTACTCGGATCTTAAATGAAGAGTAATTTATCAAATTCACTTTGTGGCTTGCCTAGCGGTAATATTGGACGTCATCACGACCTATATGTGAAATTGGATCGTGACAACATACATGAATTTCTTAATATTATCTAGTATGCATCATATGCGTACATTATACTAGAAAATGCAATAGACACAAGTAATCATATCACAAATATAACATATTATGTGCAATAAAGTAGCATTAAAATAATTCATATAATATTTTTGTACTCGCGTACAGGGCGGCTCAACAGATCTCGGGGTCTAAGGTGAAATCATATTCAGAGGCCCTTAATCCCAGTATAATCCCACTAGTGGGGTCTTGGGAGGGTAGTTTGTACGCAGACCTTACCCCTACCCTGGAGTAGAGAGGCTGTTTTCGATAGACCTTCGGCTCCCTCCCTCCAAGAACTCCCCAACTTGCTCTTGGGGTGACTCGAGCTCACAACCTCTTGGTTGGAAGTGGAGGATGCTCGCTACTAGAGCAACCCACTCTTGTCAAATATACTAATTAATGAGGGAAAAAAATTATCATAATTTATAAATTTATTGTATAAAATAACCTCAATCAAGTAACAAAAAATATACTGTAACACTTTTTTTATTCTAATTATTTATATAAATTATATAATATATAATAGTAACAATAATAATAAGAAT
>AWOL01S0088198.1:0-32642 GCA_000715115.1 Nicotiana otophora | reverse complement strand
TATATATATATATATATATAGTTTTGAAAAGTCACCTTTAGGTCAAAGTCTTTATACCTTGGTTCAAGCTCAACTATTTTTCCAAAACAGCTTTACCGCGTCAATATCCACCAAACAGTTTCACTCTACACGAAAGAATGATCAATGGTGTTAAACCAAGCTAGGGGCATAGGCGTGTCACGTAATATTATTTCGTCTAAATTTTTGTAATCTATATATATAAGTAATAGATAAAATTAAAATATTAGGTATTAAATATAAAAACATGACACCGTTTATCATTACAGTAATTTATTCATTTGTTCACTTTTTCAAATATTGACACTGCTTATAAAAATTCATACCTCCGCCACTGAACTAAGCCATTGGCCTCAATCTTTTAATTTAAGATTTCAAACCTCGAAACAAAATTCAAATCCGGGTTATCCATAAGCCCACCAACCAAATCTATGTTTAAATTTCTAATTAGAGTCCATTTAGTCCTTCAAATCCTTAATTTAGTCTTTCTATGGCTTACACTTAAAGTAGCGAATTTCCACCATTAAATTTCATATTTTAATGACTAATTTTCAAGTAAAATCATCATATAAACTCAAGGTAATGATAAGAACACTTACCCCAATTCAAACATTGTGAAAACCCAATCCAAAACTCTGGTTCCTGTAGACTGTAACTTACTTACGAAATCCAAAAGTAGAGAGAAACGCAAATGTTCACCAAATAGTCCAACACAGAGAGGCTCACGGTCACAGACTATACTTCGCGTTCGCAAAGCCCGGGCCTGAGCAAGTTTTCGCTATCGCGGATTTCAGATCCAAATATAATCATTTTCAGATGTAGAATGCTTACCCAAGTCGAAGTCGTGAAAAATCCCTTTGCAATCGTCCAAATCCGAAACTAAAAACTTAAAAATGAATAAAAATGGCTAACACCTGATTTTTATTTATTATGTCCAGCATTTTCGCATATGTGAACTAAATTTATGCATCTGCGAGTTTGAATTTGCGAGACAAAACTCGCATTTGCGGAACAGAGCATCCAAGCAGAGGACTGCATCTGCGGACCTTCACGTCACAGAAGCGCGAAGGAAGCCGCAGAAGCGAGACCTCCGCATTTGCGGTCTCTCAGTCGCAGAAGAGACATCGCTCCTACTTGAAATGCACCGCACAAGCGGCAAGGAAATGGCCAGTAACATCTTCGCAGAAGCGACAAAAATTCCGCATAAGCGGCCTCGCACCAGCGGCCAAAATTGAGCAGGTGCGACGCACCAGAACCAAACATGTGTTCTTTAACAAAAATGGTCTGAAACTCGTCCAAAATTCACCCGAGCCCCTCGGGACCTCCTACGAATATTTCAACAAGCCCCGTAACATAATACGGACTTACTCGGGGTCTCAAATCACGTCAAATAACATCGAAACTTTAATTCACACCTCGATTCAGACTTTTGAGTTTCAAACTTTTCACTTTACAAAATCCGCGCTGAAACATATTAAATGAATCCGGAATGATTTTAAATTTGGCTCACAAGTCATAAATGATATAACAGAGTTATTCCAACTCTCGGAATCTCAATCCGAGTCCGATATCAATTAAGTCAAATTCACGGTCAAACTTTGAAATTTTTAAGCTTTCAAACTTCCAATTTTCAATAAATAGCGATAACTCAAGTTAGGGACCTCCAAATTAAATCCTGGGCATACGCCCAAGTCCCAAATCACGATACAGACCCACAGGGACCGTCAAAAGATCGATCCGGGTTTGTTTGCTAAAAATATTGACCAAAGTCAACTCAGTTGCGTTTTAAAGTATTATTTCTCATTTTTATCAATATTTTTCACATAAAAGCTTTTCGGAAACATATATAGACTGCACACGCAAGTCGAGGAATGCTAAATGGTACTATTCGAGATCTCAGAACATAAAAATGAATATTCAAATTAAAGATGATCATTCGGGTAATCACATTTTCCACCTCTAACACAAACGTTCATGCTCGAATGGAATTAAAACAAAGTACCTAGGCTGATAAAAATGTGTGGATATCTACTTTGCATGTCCGATTGGACTCCCAGGTAGATGCTTCAGCTGGTTGACCTCTCCATTGTACTAGAACTGATGGATAATACTTAGACCTTAACTGTCGGAGGGCTAGAATAAATACCGGCTCCACTTCATAAGTCAAATCCTTGTCCAACTAGACTGAGCTGAAATCTAACACATTGGACGGATCACCATAATATTTTCGGAGAATAGAAACATGGAACACCGGATGAACTGCTGATAAAGTAGGTGGTAGTGCAAGCATGGGCTACTTCACCCACCCTTTCAAGAATTTCAAAGGGTCCGATATACCTAGGTCTAAGCTTGCCCTTCTTTCGAGCCTCATTACACACTTCATAGGTAAAACCCGGAGCAATACTCTTTCTCCAACCATGAATGCAACATCACAAATTTTAAGGCCAGCATAACTTGTTTGCCTAGACTGAGTTGTGCGAAATCGATCCTAAATAATCTTGACCTTATTCAAGGCATCCTGTACCAAATCTGTACCCAACAACTGAGCATCTCTCGGTTCAAACCAGCCAACTGGAGAACGACATTGTCTCCCATATAATGCTTCATATGGAGCCATCCGAATGCTCGACTAGTAGCTATTATTATAGAAAAACTCTGCAAGCGGCAAGAATCGATCCCAAGAACCTTCAAAATCCAAAAAACAAGCGTGAGGCATATCTTCCAATCTGTCAGTCCGTCTGAGAATGAAATGTTGTACTCAACTCAGCCCGCGTGCCTAACTCATGTTGTACAGCCCTCCAGAAGTGCAAGGTGAACTGTGTACCTCGATCAGAAATAATAGGCACGGGCACACCGTGAAGGCAAAAAATCTCACGGATGTAAATCTCAGCTAACCACTCTGAATAATAGGTAACTGCTATTGCAATGAAATGTGTTGACTTGGTTAACCTGTCCACAATGACCTATACTGCGTCGAACATTCTCTGAGTCCGTGGAAGACCAACAACAAAATACATAGTGATACGCTCCTACTTCCACTCAAGAATTTAACTTCTGAAGTAAACCACTAGGTCTCTGATGCTCATACTTGACTTGCTGACAATTTAAACATTNTGACCTCTCCATTGCTCTGGAATGAAGGATAGCTCTTTGACTTCAAATGTCGGATCTGCCAGGCTAGAATAGCCACCGGCTCCACTTCATAAGTCAAATCCTTGTCCAACTAGACTGAGCTGAAATCTAACACATTGGACGGATCACCATAATATTTTCGGAGAATAGAAACATGGAACACCGGATGAACTGCTGATAAAGTAGGTGGTAGTGCAAGCATGGGCTACTTCACCCACCCTTTCAAGAATTTCAAAGGGTCCGATATACCTAGGTCTAAGCTTGCCCTTCTTTCGAGCCTCATTACACACTTCATAGGTAAAACCCGGAGCAATACTCTTTCTCCAACCATGAATGCAACATCACAAATTTTAAGGCCAGCATAACTTGTTTGCCTAGACTGAGTTGTGCGAAATCGATCCTAAATAATCTTGACCTTATTCAAGGCATCCTGTACCAAATCTGTACCCAACAACTGAGCATCTCTCGGTTCAAACCAGCCAACTGGAGAACGACATTGTCTCCCATATAATGCTTCATATGGAGCCATCCGAATGCTCGACTAGTAGCTATTATTATAGAAAAACTCTGCAAGCGGCAAGAATCGATCCCAAGAACCTTCAAAATCCAAAAAACAAGCGTGAGGCATATCTTCCAATCTGTCAGTCCGTCTGAGAATGAAATGTTGTACTCAACTCAGCCCGCGTGCCTAACTCATGTTGTACAGCCCTCCAGAAGTGCAAGGTGAACTGTGTACCTCGATCAGAAATAATAGGCACGGGCACACCGTGAAGGCAAAAAATCTCACGGATGTAAATCTCAGCTAACCACTCTGAATAATAGGTAACTGCTATTGCAATGAAATGTGTTGACTTGGTTAACCTGTCCACAATGACCTATACTGCGTCGAACATTCTCTGAGTCCGTGGAAGACCAACAACAAAATACATAGTGATACGCTCCTACTTCCACTCAAGAATTTAACTTCTGAAGTAAACCACTAGGTCTCTGATGCTCATACTTGACTTGCTGACAATTTAAACATTGAGCTACATATGCAACTATATCCTTCTTCATTCTCCTCTACCAATAATGTTGCCGCAAATCTTGATACATTTTGGAGGCACCCGGATGAATAGAATACCGGGAACTGTGGGCCTCTTCCAGAATTAATTCACAAAGCCCATCGACATTAGGCACAAAGATACGACCCTGCATCCGTAGAATTCCATCGTCCCCCACAACAACTTATTTGGCACCACTGTGTCGCACTATATCCTTAAGGACAAGTAAATGAGGATCATCATATTGTCGCTCTCTGATACGCTCATACAAGGAAGACCGAGTGACTGTGAAATCTAGAACCCGGCTGGACTTTGAAATATCTAACTTCACAAACTGATTGGCCAAAATCTGAACATTTGCATCTAACAGCCTCTCACCAACCGGAATGTATGCAAGGCTACCCACACTCATAGCCTTTCTACTCAAAGCATCGACCACCACATTGGCCTTTTCGGGATGATACAAAATGGTGATATCATAGTCTTTCAATAGCTCCAACCATCTTCTCTGCCTCAAATTAAGATCTTTTTGTTTGAACAGATACTATAGACTACGATGATCAGTGAATACCTCACATGAGACACTGTAAAGGTAGTGCCTCCAAATCTTCAGTGCATGAACAATGCCTGCCAATTCTAAGTCAGGAACGTGTTAACTCTTTTCATGAACCTTCAACTTCCACGACGCATATGCAATCACTCTTCCATCTTGCATTAATACTGCATCAACCCCAATGTGAGATACATCACAATACACCGTATAAGATCATGAACTTGTGGGCAAATTCAAGACTGGCGTCGTAGTCAAAGCAGTCTTGAGCTTCCGAAAGCTTGACTCACACTCGTCTGACCATCTGAATGGGGCACCCTTCTGGTCAATTTTGTCAATGGAGATACTATAGATGAAAACCCCTCCACAAACCGGCGATAATAACCTGCCAAACCCAGGAAACTCCGGATCTCTATAGTTGAAGTAGGTCTAGGCTAATTCTGAACTGTCTCAATCTTCTTAGAATCCATTTTTATGCCTTCTACCGATACAACATGCCCCCAAAAGGCAACTAAGTCTAACCAAAATTCGAATTTTAAAAATTTGGCATATAACTAATTATTCTTCAAAGTCTGAAGCTCAATCCGAAGAAGTTGCTCAAGCTTCTCTCGACTGCTGGAGTAAATCAAGATATCATCAATGAATACAACAACAAAAGAATCCAAATAGGGCTTGAATACCCGGTTCATCAAATCCATAAATGCTGCTAGGGCATTTGTTAGCCCAAATGACATCACTGGGAATTTATAATGCCCATACCGAGTCCGAAAAGCTGTCTTAGGAACATCAGATGCCCTAATCTTCAACTAATGGAAACCATGCCTCAAATCGATCTTTGAAAATACCTTGGCACCCTGAAGCTGATCGAATAAGTCATCAATTCTTGGCAACGGATACTTATTCTTGATAGTAGCCTTGTTTAACTGCCGATATCTATACACATCAACATTGAACCATCTTTTTTCTTTACAAATAACACAGGTGCACCCCAGGGCGAGATGCTAGGTCTAATGAATCCCTGATCAAGCGAGTCTTGTAACTGCTCCTTTAATTCCTTTAGCTCCGGCGGGGCCATACGGTATGGTGGAATAGAAATGGGATGGGTTTCTGGAGCCAAATCAATACAGAAATCAATATCTCTTTCGGACAGTATCTTCGGCAAATCTGTAGAAAATACATCTGGAAACTCACGAACAACTGCGACGGAACCCATAGAAGGAATATCCGCACTATAATCGCTAATATGCGCCAAATAAGCTAGACAGCCCTTCTCGACCATACGTCGAGCCTTCATATAAGAGATAACCCGACTGGTAGAATTGCCAGGAATATCTTTCCACTCTAATTGAGGCAACCCTAGCATGGCTAAGGTCACCATTTTGGCCTGACAATCCAATATGGCATGATAAAGTGACAGTCAATCCATACCCAAGATGACATCAAAATCTACCATGTCTAGAAGTAGAAGATCCACGCTAGTCTCAAGACTCTCAATAGTAACCACACACGAATGACAGACATGATCTACCGCAACATAATCTCCCACCGATGTGGACACACAAACAGAAGCACTCAGAGAATCACGAGGCATAACTAGATATGAAGAAAAATAGGAGGAAACATAGGAATAAGTAGATCCTGGATTAAATAGAACTGGGGCATCTTTATGGCAAACTGGTACAATACATGTGATCATAACATCTGATGACTCGGCCTCAGGCCTAGCTGGAAAAGCATAAAATAGGGGTTGGGCCCCCCACCACTCGAAGCTACATCTCTGGGATGGTTTCTAACTGGCTGGCCTCCACCTCTAATAACCTGACCTCCACCTCTGGTTTCCTGACCCCTACCTCTAGATGGATGAGTGGGCGGTGAAGCAACCGATGTCGGGACCATGGCACGAGAACCCTGCTACTGTGAGTTGCCCGGTGCCCGAGGGAAAAATATTGCAATGTGCCTCGGATCACCATAAATATAATAGGACCTCGGCTGTTATGACTATTAACCCTGTCGACCTGAGTAACCACTCTGAAAACTCTGGAGCGGAAGTGCACTAATAAGAGCTGGTGGTGCACTGTAGGCTAGCTGGTCGGAATGAGACATATGAGGGTCGCGGCCACCCGAAATATTATGGGATGCTTGGAGCGCTGAATGACACGGCATGGGAGGATGGCCCCTACCAAAATTACCACTGCCTCCAGATGCGGTTCCACTGAATCCACCGAAATGACGAGGCCTCTTATCAGACCCCTGCCCTCTCTCCTGTGTAACAATGATATCGATCCTCCTAGCAACATTAACAGCCGCCTCAAAGGAAATCTCACCCTCGGTTTCCTTGGACATCTGAAGCCTGATAGGGTGAGTGAGTCCATCAATAGACCTCCTCACCCTCTCTCCCTCAGTAGGAAGTTAAAGGAGAGAATGACGGTCTAGATCCACAAAATGGGTCTCGTACTAAGTAACAATCATACTACCTTGTGGGAGGCGCTCAAACTGCCTGCGGTAATCCTCTCTCAGTGTGATAGGGATAATATTCTCTAGAAATAGCTATGAGAACTACTCCCAAGTAAGTGCATGCGACCCAGCTGGTCTGCTCAACACATAATCTCTCCACCACCTCTTAGCGGAACCCGTCATCTGAAATACAGCAAAATCAACCCCATTGCTTTCAACTATTCCTATGTTCCGCAACACCTCATGGAAACGGTCAAGATAATCCTGTGGGTCCTCAAAAGGTGTACCACTGAAGTGAACTGGAAAGAGCTTAGTAAACTTGTCGAATCTCAATAAGGCCTCAGAAGACATGGTGGGCCTATCACCGGCCTGTGCCGAAATAACTGGCTGAACTACCCCAATTGGTGGGACTGCTGGAGCCTGATTCTAGGGAGCCATCTGCTCCGGAGCAGGAGTAGTGGGATTCTGCGCTCCTCCCCCAGCCTGTGAGATGGCTGGTGTCACTTGAAATGTACCATTTTGGGCCACACCCTCCATTAGGCTGACCAAACGGACTAGAGCGTCCTGAAGTACTAGAGTAGCTATGAATACTTCCGGGACCTGAACTGGTCCAACAGGTACAGTCTGAGTTATAATCTCCGCTTCCAAATCCACCTGAGGTTCTACAATAGGTGTTGTTGCTCGAGCTCTAGACTGAACTCTACCTCTGCCTTTACCTCAGCCTTTAGCGCAACCTCGGCCTCGGCCCCTACCCCTAGTCATAGTTTCCACTGGGGGCTTTGGCTCCGATCCGGCGGTAGATGTAGTACATGTTCTCGTCATCTGCAAGAGAATAAGAATAGAATGGTTCAATTATCGTTGATAGAATAAAATCGCACGACATAATAAGAAAGAAGTGATATTGTTCCTAAACTCCTTAGCCTCCGGAAGATAAGTACAAATGTCTCCGTACCGATCCTTTAGATTCTACTAAGCTTGCTCATGACTCGTGAGACCTAAGTAATCTAGTGCTCTGATACTAACTTATCACGACCCGAAATTTTTACCTTCGGGACCGTGTTGGAGCCTAACATTTTACTTGCTAGGCAAGCCAACGTTAGAATAATCTTAACAATTTTTAAACAAATAAAATTAACTGGAAGTCGGTTACGGAAATAAAGTGCGGAAAACCATAACAACTGAATCATCAAAATACATCCTCAAATCTAGTGTCATAAGTGCACGAGCACCTAGAATAATACAAATAAAGGTCAGGATAAAATTCAAGCTGTTTGAAAGATAATACACAACTAAGATAAGGTAGAAGGGGACTTCAGAACTGCGGGCGTTGTGCAGTTATACCTCAAGTCTCTTCTGGGTAGTTGAATCCGAGCAAGTCTATGGTATGCCGTTGGGACCAACTCTAAAATCTGCACAAGAAGTTTCTGAGTGTAGTATGAGTACAATCGACCTTATGTACTCCATAAGTGACGAGCCTAACCTCAACAAAGTGGTGACTAGGCTATGACAAGGCACATACGTAAATAACTTGTACAAGTATATACAAATACGAAGCAACAATGAACACAATAATTAACAATTTACAAATTTGGGAGGGAACATGCGAAGGGGAATGATATAAAAATTTCAATAGGAGAAGGGTCACGTAGAAGCCAATTAATTCATCAACAATAAAATAAGGGTCACGTAGAAGCCACTTATTATCAACAATCTTATTGATAATAAGAAAATGGCACGGCACCACCCTTCGTGATTTTACTCTCATCCTGATCAAAAATGATGAATAAATAATATGAATGGCACGTCATCACCCTTCGTGCTTAAACTCTCTTTCTTGCCACGGTATGATGAATAAATAATTTAAATGGCACGGTATTACCCTTCATGCTTTAACTCTCTTCCTCACTTCATAAATCAATAAATAATAATGTGAGAATTGCATGGCATCACCCTTCGTGCTTTTACAGTCTTTCTAACCATGACAATGATAATATAAATAATATAAATGATACGGAATCACCCTTCGTGCTTTTACACTCTTCCACAATATTCAATAATAATTAAACTAGAAATTCATGAATAATGATCAAATAAACAATAATAAACTTAAGCATGAATATCTTAATTAAATAAAAAATTATTCATAATTAACAAATTCCACCTGCATGCTTTGACTCAACCACAACTCACAAGTACTTGTCACCTCACATATACGTTGTACCCGCACATTAAATCAAGTAGCAAATAGACAAACAAGTCCTACTCGCTCAAGTCAAGGTTAACCACGACACTTACCTTGTTTAGCAAATTTCAAGTGATCACTCGACCACAGCCTTTCCTTCCGAATTAGCCTCCAAACCAATTAAACCTATCAAATTATCGGCCAACAATTCAATTGGAGCTTTAGAAATTATTCATAATTCGAAAGAGACTTAATTTAAGTCATTTTCAACCAAAAGTCCACATGGGGCTCACTTTTAGGAATCCGACGACAAATTACGGAATACGGACACCCGTTCCGATACGAGTTCAACCATACTAAAATTATATAATTCCGACATTGGATTTTCTTTCAAATCCTAAAGTTTCATTTTTGGAAAGTTTTACAAAAAAAAACTAATTTCTTCCATATAAACCCGAAATAAATGATGAATATAAACATGAATTTACAAAATATAATCACTTTCGGATATAGAACACTTACCCAAGTCAAAGTCGTGAAATATTCCTTTGAAATCGCCTAATCCGAGACTAAAAACTCAAAAATGAGTAAAAATGGGTAACACCACATTTTTATGTATTCTGTCCAGTATTTTCGCATCTGCGGACTAAATTTTCGCATCTACGAGTTCGCATCTGCGAGACAAAGCTCGCATTTGCTGAACAGGGCAGCCAAGCAGAGGACCACATTTGCGGACCTTCACGTCGCAGAAGCGACTGTGCAGAAGCGCGAAGGAAGCCGCAGAAGCGAGACCTTCGCATTTGCGGTCTCTCAGCCACAGAAGCAGCATCGCTCTTGCGTGAAATGCACCCCAAAAGTGTCCAGGAAATGGACAGTGCCATCGCCGCAGAAGCGGCCACGCACCTGCGGCCAAAATTGCGCAAGTGCGGCGTACCAGAACCAGACATGTATTCATGAACAAAAATGGTCTGAAACTAGTCTGAAACTTACTCGAGCCCCTCAGGACTTCGTCTAAATATTTCAACAAGCCCCGTAACATAATACGAACCTACTCGGGGTCTCAAATCACGTCAAATAATGTGAAAATTATAATTCACGCCTCGATCCGGACTTATAAGTTTTAAATTTTTTACTTTACAAAACCCGCGCCGAAACATATTAAATGAATCCGGAATGATTTTAAATTTAACGCACAAGTCATAAATGACATAACGGTGCTATTCCAACTCTTGGAATTTCAATCTGAATCAGATATCGATAAAGTTAAATTTACGGTCAAATTTTGGATTCTTTAAGCTTTCAAACTTCCAATTTTCAATAAATGGCGATAACTCAAGCTAGAGACCTCCAAATTAAATTTCGAAAATACGCCCATGTCCCAAATCACGATAAAAATCTATCGGAACCGTCAAAATACAGATCCGGGTCTGTTTGCTAAAGAAATTGATCGAAGTCAACTCAGTTGAATTTTAAAGCATTATTTCTCATTTTTATCAATTTATTTCACATAAAAGCTTTCCGGAAATATATACACACTGCACACGCAAGTCGAGGTATCTTGACCCGAAATTTTCTCCGTAGGATATCGTGATGGCACCTAATCTCTAAGACTAGGTAAGCTTAATAATTTGCGGAATAACTGAATGTAAATCTAAAATAAATAAAACTGCAATTCAAATAATTACAACTCCCAAATCCCGGTAGAAATAAGTCACAAGCTTTTACTAATTTATTCTAAGTGTCTCTATACATCAAAGTTCAAAGAGAATAAGGAAAACAACATAATAAGGATTGAAAGGGACTCCGAGGTCTGCGACGTTGACAGATATACCTTGAACTCTCCGCGTACGGCTAGTCACTGATGCCTGATTTGATAGGAAGTACCTAGATCTACACAAAAAGATGTACAAAAGCGTAGTATGAGTATGCCACAGCGGTCCCAGTAAGTATCAAGCATAATCTCGGTAGAGTAGTGACGAGGTCAGGTCAGGCCCTACTGGAAATAATAAAAGACAGGGTGAAAATTTTAACAATACAATAATAATAAAATGACAATGGGAATGAATCAAGTAAGTAGTATGTCACAATTTAACTACACAGAATAAGGGCAAATAATACCTCGCGGAAGAAAAACAGAAATTTACAACTTTAAGAAAAATACAAAATAACCAAAGGCAAATGCAGCCATAACGAAATATCAACAAGGGCACCCGAGGTACCGCCTCGTAGTCCCAAATCATAAATAAATTCACAATATCTCATTTTCCTATATCACTGCGGGAGCCTTCACATTTAATTTTAAAGAAATCATTTCTCCTGAATAGCATCCCGCGTTTTAGCCACCCTTATCATACAGCATGACTTCTAGTAGTTCCCCTACTAGCCACGCGTATCAAGCCACCCTTATCTCATCACATGTATTTCAACTCTCAGACCTTATACCACCGCATGCGTATCAATCAGTCGAAGGTTAGACGGACTTAATCACGCGATCGCAAAGCATTAGGCGCGTGGCCCGACTTCTTCTTCCTTTCCTCTTCGCGAACGCGACCTAGCCCACGCGTTCGCGATGCTCAGTTTCCTTAAGATACGCGAACGCGGTTCCCTGCACGTGATCGCGTAGAGTAAAAATCTCCACTGCCCACTTAACCCTACGCGATCGCAGACCTTCTCACGCGGTCGCGTAGAAGAAAACCAGATCTATGCACCAGAAAACCTCAGCAAAACACCAAATCCAAAAATTGATTTGTTAACCATCCGAAACTCACCCAAGGCTCCCGGGACCTCAATCAATTACACCAACAAGTCCTAAAACATCATACGATCTTAGTCGAAGCCTAAAATCACATCAAACAAACGCTAAAAATATGAATCATACCCCAATTCAAGCCTAATAAAATTAAGAAATTCCAACTCCTACATTCGATGCTGAAACCTATCAAATCAAGTCCGATTGACCTCAAATTTTGCGCACAAGTCATAAATGACATAACGGACCTATTCAAATTTTCAGAACTAGATTCCAACCCCGATATCAAAAGGTCAACTCCTCGGTCAAACTTCCAAACTTAAATTTCTATTTTAGCCATTTCTAGCCCAATTTAACTACGGGCTTCCGATTAATAATTCGGACACTCTCCTAAGTTCAAAATCACCATACAGAGCTATTAGAATCATCGAAACTCTATTCCGGGATCGTTTACACATAAGTCAACCTTTTGAACTTAAGTTTTTATCTTGGAGACTAAGTGTCTCAATTCATTTCAAAATCTCACCGGACCCGAACTGACTACCCCGGCAAGTCACATAACAGCTATAAAGTACAAAATGAGCAGTAAATGGAGGAACAAGGTTACAACTCTCAAAACGACCGGCCGAATCGTTACACGAGGAATGCTAAATGGTGCTATTCGAGGTCTCAGAACACATAAATAAATATTAAATTTAAGAGATGACATTTCGGATCATCACAATTTGAATATTAGATCCGCCTCCGTTCGCGAAGGGTAAGCGGTGTCCCTCCCCGCTATCGCGAAACATGCCCAGCTCCACATTCTACGATTGCGGCCTAGTGCTCGCAATTGCGACGCATCAGGTACCAGAAATTTGTGATGCAAATTTTAAATTCTCAAAACATATATGGGGGCACAAGTATTCAGATAGAGAGATTGAGTTGTTATCGTTTTGCTTTAATTTTTTATTTATAACTCAAATATATTATTTATTAATATTTATGTGTTTTAAGTGTACTTAATGACAACGGGTACACACTCAAAACTCACGCCCAAAAACTAGTAGATAAATATGTAACGAATATATTATTTTGTGAAACTTTTGCCGAATTATTTATTTATCAGCTTTTGTAGGTAAAGCAAATAACAAAGGATAGACAAAAGCATTGGAGACCTTACATAACAGTATTGTTTGATCGTTGTTAGATGTTCAAATATTTTATGATTATATTTTTATGAACTTATTGCAAACTTATTCATGCTAATCCTTGAATTGTCAAATAATACTATATATTTTTCGTTATATATGAATAAAAACTAATGGAATTATAATTTTGTTAATCAATAGTTTCCTTCGTGGTTTACATAAATTTCAATGCATTTATTATGATTCATTATATGGGTAAATAATTATTTACATCCAAATAGAAGGGTACATCGTTGCACAAAATAATATAGCAGTGCTTTTGAACCGTTCAATTTGATTAAATAACCGATGCAATAGATCGGCCAGTGAAAAAAGTATAGCTATTGCAACGGTATTTCTACCTATTGCATGTTTTGGCACTGTTGTCATATGGCTATATTCTAGTAGATTTCAACGAAGGATTCCTGTTAATATGTCATCACAAGCATTTTAAATTGGTGTTTATCTAGTGGTAAATAATTTTGACCATTCTTTATAGTTTTATAAAAGCATGCTTGAAATCAATGTTTGAATTGACTAGCAACTAAAGATACATAAAATTTTAATTTTTTAAGTTTCATTAAAATATACTTAAGGGATTATATCGATTCTTTTTTTCAGCTATAAATAGGTCTCTTTGTACTAGTCATTTGCATCAAGTTAGTCGAGAAACATTATCTTTCTAGCAATGTTCTTTCTTCTCTCTATTCTAGTATATTCCTCTTGCTTAAACAACTATTTCCTTCGTCTCATTTTGTGAATATTCTTCCATTTTTACTCAGTCCCAAAAAGAATATCACTTTTCTTTATTTAAAAATAATCCATCTTTAGATTTCTACTTTACCGTTAATGAATTGATTTACAGCCACATAAATATCTATGGTTTATTTTAGACTACAAGTTTAAAAGTCTTTCTTTTTTTTCTTAAACTCTTGTGTCGAGTAAAACATCGCCATATAAATTGGGACATAGGAAGTATCTTCTTTCGTAAATACTATATCGAGTCAAAGAGTATCATATAAATCGAGACGGAGGGAGTACTACACAGGAAATGAGTAATTTCCTTCAAAGGACAAACCATATAATAGCCATGGTTGTTGTTGCCTTGCTATTGGGAGGCAACATTTTATTGTCGAAAGTGGCGACAGAAGATGGAATGTCAGTCAGAATAATGGTCGCATATCGCTGGATTTTCTCTGCAGCTTTTCTTGGCCCCGTCGCCCTTGTGGTTGAGTGGTAATTACTGAATACTAAAAACACCTTAATTTCTGATGAAATTCGAAAATTGATTTGTCGGTAATAATTTCGATTGATTTTTTGTCGGAAATTTCTTACCGAAGAATCAATTTCTGAAGTGACGGAACGTCCGTCAGAAATGCGCGTTCTTCATTAATATAAGCATATATTCCGCGTTTATTTAACTTCGGTGTAACTAGTAGAGATTTTGTGTTAATGATATATATATAATATGTACGACTATGCTTTTCTCTATTTGAACTTTGCCGGTGTGAGATTGCTCACGTTGCCGGTCCCAAACACAGATAAAGAAGAAAGGTTACAGTAGGCTGGCAGTCGACATAAAACTTGCTAATTTATGATAAATTTTCAAATATATTGAGTCTTTTTTCTCTCTTGGGGACAAAATGAATTCATAATTATTTCAATAATTTTCTACGAATATCTCGACTGACTAGTTTTTGGTTTCTAAAATAGGAGAAGAAGACCGAACATAACCTGGGCTTTCTTGCTACAAGCATTTATCTCAGGTTTACTAGGGTGAGTACTCTCTCTCTTGAATTTGAGTTTTAACTGAAATTACTGTAAATATTTTAGTACATGATAGTTTGACTCGGCATGAAATTTAAGAAAGAAAGATTTTTTTTTAAAATTAGTGGTCTTAATTAAACATGTCGTAACATTTATGTGGTTATAACACTTGTATGTCAAAACATATGTGTCGCTATTGAAGCTTTTCATCAAGCGTACGTAAAATGAAAAGCTTAAAGCTTATTATTTACAAATGTAGTAAAATGTCATTCTTTTTTTAAACGGATCAATGAGAAAATAATGTCATACAAATGGAACAGAGTGAGTAATTAATTAAATTCTAGAAAACTTAAGGAGCTGTAATCTCATAATAAGAAGGTAGCTAGATATCTGCATTTTAGTAAACTACAAGAGAAGATGAGTCTATTATGCCTAAACTATTGAGTCAAACTCGGCATTTGTAAAAGTTTAAGTTATATACACGGTTAATGTAACGAAATTTTTACGTTATCAGATCATATTTACTAACCTGTGTTATATTCATGATTATAAGTTCACTTTTTACAAGGACTTACATGTAGAGATTCTTTGAATAATTCTTTTTTACACTAATTCTTATATAACAGGGGATCACTCTTCTGTAATCTGTTTTACGCAAGTATTGAATTGACATCTCCTGTATTTGTATCGGCAATTGATAATCTTGTACCAGCCATGACAATCGTTATCGCCATACTCTTCAGGTATGATCATTACGTAATATTATCCATATATAAAAACGAGACATTTTGCAGCAACAAAAACGTGAATTTCGTATATTTTTTGTGACACATCATTTACTTGTAACTTTATTATTATTCGCCAATAATAAAGTTGACAACATTATGAAGGTTATGAATTGTGATGCTGAGTGTAATCTTAAACTCAAGAATGCTGTGAAATGTTATCATAAAATAATGAAATATTAGAGGAAATATAATCTTATTACATAATAAGTGATTATGTTATCTCTAATCTCCAAAAAACACTTGATGCCAAAAGCAGAGACGTATCTCGGATTTTTATAATATGGGTGCACTACTAAAGAAAAGAGAAAAAAGAAAGTATTCCGTGAGAATTGATCATACTCCTCCAGATCAATTCTAGAAAATATGTACATAAAATATCTAATTTGACGGAGAGACCATTGGTTCACGTGCCCATGAAATAGGCTATAAATCTGCCCCTCTCCAGACGCAACGCCAGAGGAAAAAAGTCTAATTAAATGAACTTATTTATAGATTTTTAATACACGTTTATAAAAATTATAATTAGTCAAATTCATTGGTAATATTGTCCGTTTTTAGACGAGATATGCGCGGTTTTGAAGCTTGTCATTGCAGTTATGATTTAGCTTCTCTTATATACCTGGCTAGCATTTCTTCCGTATTTTGTCGTAATTTTTCGTAAGTGTTATACGAGCCTTAAATATTTTAGTCCCTTTGCATATTATATTCATGATATGTATCCATCAACCTAACTTCTTCAAAATACTGTTACAAATACACCTCTAATTTTTTTCTAGCGGCAAGACCGATAAATGATCAAATTATTATTTTAATTCTTTGCATGTTATATACGCAGTTTACCATCAATAACTTAAAAAAATTAAATTCAAGCTATGGTGGTTGGGATTTATTTTGTCATCAAGATGTATCCATTAAAAAAAAAATCAAGTTGCTAACGCCCCTTTAGGACTTGATTAATCCGTCAATTAATTGTCTAGCTATCATTTTACAAGGTGGGTTGCTCTGATGGTAAGCACCCTCCACTTCCAACCAAGAGGTTGTGAGTTCGAGTCACCCCAAGAGCAAGGTGGGGAGTTCTTGGAGGGAAGGATGCCGAGGGTCATTTGGAAACAGCCTCTCTATCCCAGGGTAGGGGTAAGGTCTGCGTACACACTACCCTCCCCAGACCCCACTAGTGGAATTATACTGGGTTGTTGTTGTTGTTGTTGTTGTTTCTTTGAACAAACTGGGTGATTTGTTTAATAAATTAAACATGAAGATAATACATGACACTAATCATTTATCAATACTGCAAAAAAATATTCAGTCAAATGAAATGGGCAGGTGATGAACCCTGTTTTCTTTTTGACCGAGAAAGTGAAAAATCTATCAACTTTGTTTGAGAAGAGAGTCACAGTCAAAACATGGATTATACACATAAATTATACATACACGAATATACATATATTATATATGGATTATACATGTGGCGAGCCAATAAACTTCTTATTTAGTGAAAAACTTCCCTTGATGTGAGCAGAACTATCTATTTGAATTATTAATAAAGCGATCATCTATTCTTGCTTTGACGAGTAGATTGAAGGGCTTATGACTTCTCTTACTAATGCTCCCGACTCGCATATGTTACGTAGGAGGCTACTAATAATTTGTGTCATCGTGTACGATTAGCCCGCCTTGCGATAGCAAATGGATTAGATTTATATATATATATATATATATATATATAGTTTTAGTTTATGCAACGGGGTTCATCCTCTAATAATTTATAAATATATGGTTCCCCAACCCCCAAAAAAATTATTATCGTCCACTTGCATATTTTACTTATGTGTTATGTATACATCAACCTGACTTCTTCAAATTGATTTTCATAGATCAGAGAAATTGTCATTGCATAAAGTAAGTGGCAAAGCAAAGTCCCTTGGAACAATTATATGTGTCACAGGAGCCATGGTAATGACATTTTACAAAGGTCGACAACTTCCAATGTGGTCTTTTAAAATTCATTTTTTGCATCATACAACTACAACTGGATCACATAAAAAGTTACAATCTGGCAACAAGTTCTCCTTGGGTATAATACTTGCATTGATATCGAGTTTCTGTTATGCACTCTGGACAGTATTACTGGTAAAAAAAAAATTCGAAATTTATTTTTCATCTTTCGTCTTCAATATAATTAATTGCAGAATGCAACTTACTTCTTATGCCTACACAACCAAATTTAGCCAAGAATTAAGTTCGTCTTTTATTTTTTATAGGAAAAGGTAGGTAATGACTATCCATGTCATTACTCAAGTGCTGCTTGGATGAGCCTTATGGGAGCAATTCAGTCCACTATATTTGCATTATGTTTTGATCATGAAAGTAATCAATGGAAGCTTGACTGGTCCATAAGGCTTTTCATCGTTCTTTATATGGTAAGGAAATAAAGTTTAAGCTATATATATTGTTAGTATAAAATATTTTTGCAGAATCAGGTTACTATCGAGTAATCAATCTTATTTTCAAGATTATAAATTTCATATTCTAAGGAAGCTTACTTGCAGATATTTTCGGATGATTGATAGTGTAAAATATTTCTTACAATAATGGAAAACTATTCTATGTGTAAACTTCATAATAGAGCTCTAATACCACCCTAATAAAAGCAAAAATCCCAAGAAAACGTATTTAGAGGAGCTTGAGGATTTTACTAGTTAGGTAAAATCTTATATATGTAATTATCATATTGATCTTTGAAGGACACGGTAAAGCTTTACTCATTTATTTTAGTTTTAAATATTTTTCATATGGTATTGAATGACCTTTTCCAAGAAATATTAAGCCCTCGCTATAAATGTACATTTATTTTTTTTTAAATCACTTCTAAAATTGTGTTTAATTAGGCAGCACGTATACTTCAACAAATTGAGCTAATAATATTATTCAACTAATTCTTATTCTAGGGTAGATATTATTTTATTATAATGTATATTATTTGAAAATTATTGTGTTTTCAGAAAAGTGATTATTAAAAATAGCATGCTTCTAATATTATTTAACAAATAAAATTAATAAACTACTACATCTAAATTTCTTGACATTTCTATGAAATCTTATTATTAATAGTTTGATCATAAAAATTTACAATAAGTAATTTTTATTTTTCTTCCTGTTTGAAATTTGTATTGGGGCTTGACTAATTTGGATTCGTGTCATGTAAGGCCCATTAAGGAAAAGCGCCCCCAACTAGAATCTTTTTCATACATAAAGCTTGAACTCAACACCTTTGGTTAAGGGTATAAAAAGATATTTACATATATCCACCACACTCCTTGTCGGTTTACATTATGTAAGTAATTGTATGTAATTGCAATTACTATATTAGCTTCCATATATTCGTATTATGCTAATAATCTTTTTGTTATGGTAGGGAGTTTTAGGGTCTGGAATTGTTGTTATTCTCATGACGTGGTGCTCCCAAAAAAGGGGTCCTTTGTTTGTATCAATTTTCAATCCTATGACACTTATTTTTGTAGCACTAGCAAGTGCAATGTTGCTTGACGAGGCAATATATGTTGGAAGGTATAACGGATTATTCTTATGTTTTGTTGTAATTACATTAACCTCCTAATTGAGTAAAAAATGCAAAATAGTTTAACAAATTTCAGTGATAAATTAACATAAATTCTGACATACGATTCTTGGATCTACTTATTATCTACAGTGTCATAGGTGGTGGTTTGATAATAGCGGGATTATATCTTGTGTTGTGGGGGAAAGAAAAAGAGTGGAAGGCATTAAATCAATCAAGCAACGAAGAAGCCACACATGATGTTGAAGGAATCTAATTGTTGAGATAACAATTATAATTGCATCTAAAGACTGTAACGTAGCAAGATCAATGCATCAAAGTCATAAACTTGTTTTTATTGGGATGTCATCTTCTAAGGTTAAGTCTTAAAATTATATTTTGATAAGGATACAGAGAAGGTGTAAGTGTATATGCATAAATGCAGCTAAAGTACCACGGCCCAAAAATAGTGAATACATGAGTTAAAATATAATCATCTCTTATTTCATAGTAGTAATTTTTTAATGGGTTATACGTTTTTTCATTGTATCAGATCCTTCACAATTTAAATCTAAACTTTTGAAGTTTTCTCTTGTGTATTAAGTCTCTAAGACTTAACATAATAAGTGAAAGAAAAGCACGGGACAACCCCACCATACCCACGAGTAAAGGGTTAGTATTGAAGATCTCAAATTTTTTAAGCTTGCAAGTGATTTCTGTAATTTGATTTTGATGTCTTTCACCTTTTTTTAAAGTTGAGGTTTTCCTTTCTATTCCAACTTTTAGTCCATTGAGAAATTAGAAAGAAAATTTACCTCCTATAACAAATGTATACAATCTATTTATTATAAACTAAAATTATTTTAAAATATTATTTTTTATAGCTAGCTTTTATATTTTATATCAAAATAAGTATTTATGGTATATACTACCATTGAAGCATGAAATAAGGCATGAAATACGCTATTTATGTTTTTCCTCTCTCTTAGACAGCTGGACATACCTATTTTTAAGGTGATTGTTGTTACTGTATTCATGAATACATGACGTGTATACATGTGAATACATGCGCGTACAGCTGACTGCCATGATTTTAGGCGATTTTTATTGTTGCGTTCATGCGCAGATACATGTGAATACATGTGTGTACAACTGGACTGCCCTGATTTTAGGCGCTTTTTGCTATTGTATTTATGAATACATGGCACGAATACATGTGAATACATGCGCGTACAGCTGGACTGCCCTGATTTTAGGCGCTTTTTGCTATTGTATTTATGAATACATGGCACGAATACATGTGAATACATGCGCGTACAGCTGGACTGCCCTGATTTTAGGCGCTTTTTGCTATTGTATTTATGAATACATGGCACGAATACATGTGAATACATGCGCGTACAGCTGGACTGCCCTGATTTTAGGCGCTTTTTGCTATTGTATTTATGAATACATGGCACGAATACATGTGAATACATGCGCGTACAGCTGGACTGCCCTGATTTTAGGCGCTTTTTGCTATTGTATTTATGAATACATGGCACGAATACATGTGAATACATGCGCGTACAGCTGGACTGCCCTGATTTTAGGCGCTTTTTGCTATTGTATTTATGAATACATGGCACGAATACATGTGAATACATGCGCGTACAGCTGGACTGCCCTGATTTTAGGCGCTTCTTATTGCTGTATTCATGAATACATCGGCGCGAATACATCTGAATACATGCGCGTATAGCTGGATTGCCTTGATTTTTGGCGCTTTTTGCTGTTGTATTCATGAACACATGGCACGAATACATGTGAATACATGCGTGTACAACTTGACTGCCCTGATTTTTAAGCGTTTTTTGTTGTTGTATTCATGAATACATCAGCGTGAATACAGCGAATACATTACCATAACAATTGAATAGTAGCTATAGGAAGTAATTATATATATGGTAGTTATAGGAAGTTAATAGCTACTAAACAATAGTGGTTTGTGAAAATTTCTCAAATTAGAACAATGATCTAATTGATGGGCTCAAACTACAAATGGGCTTCAAGTTTGCTTTTTCTCACCTTAAATTCTTGGTCAATAGGACCACCTTAAATTAATTGAATTAGACTTGCAGAAATTTTCTTGGACCATTTCCACACTGTGACATTTCTTAAGCAGTGAACACAAAAACACTCTTGCATTTTTCTCATTTTTAGATGAGCAAATTGGAAAAATACCACGTTTTCTTCAATCTAATCAGTTTCTTTTAAGAAAAGAAGTTATGTTCATCAATTAAGGGAGGCAAAATGATTCTGGTGAACAGTCTCACATTTGTTTTTTTATGAAAATACCCGTATGATACCTTGCTTGACCAACAAATATAGACATGCGTGGTCAATAAACTTAACCCGATATATTAATAAAATCACAATAATATTTTCTACATGGTTAAAGTCACTAAAGTTTATTCGTTGTATTATTTTTAATTATACAAAAATAATTTGTAATTGTATTGATACGAAACAGTAAAGTTCAGTGATCACGCACGTGAAATTGACCTTTTTAGGTCAAGTCACTAAATATATCACTAGCATGTATATATGGCATATTATTTATGTAACGACCCGACTTGTCGTTTTAAGAATTTACGCCCCGTACATCAACTTAAGGTCTCGAACAACTTCGTAATACGTATTATGACTTTTGTGTGTGGTTGAGTTTGGTTTTCGGACGATTTGGGATCAAATTGGAAGAACAATTCTTAATTAAGAATCTTAGAAGAAAAGAGTTGACTAGAGAATCGAATTTTAAGCAAACGACTCCGGAATGAAATTTTTATGATTCCAATAGCTTCGTATGGTGATTTTGGACTTAGGAGTATGTCCGGATATTTATTTGAAAGTCCGTAGTTGATTTTGACTTGAAATGGCGAAAAAAGGAAATGGAAGGTTTGAAAGTTTGACCGGGAGTTGACTTTATTGATATCGGGGTTGAAATACAGTGATGAAAATTTTGATAGGTCTGTTATGTCATTTATGACTTGTGTGCAAACTTTGAGGTCAATCAGACTTGATTTGCTATGTTTCTGCATCAAACCGAGAATGTTTCGACATCGATTCTTCAAGAATACGTAGTATCACATTAAGCGAACGAGCTCCAAATTCATGTTTGATTAAAGCATTAGATCCGTATTAAAGTTACTAAGCCATAGCAAAAAGAATCGTCGAATTCGGATATCGTATGAGAGAGTTATACCCATTCCCGTGTGAGGTAAAAAACCATTTCCCACCGCCAGCACTCAGGGTAGCGCGGGGTGTTGTCCCTGGTGCTGGGATTTCTTGAAGGTACTGGAACCAGCACCACAGGCAACCCCCATCGCGGAGCTCTGACTCCCCGTACTCTAGAGTAGCAGGTTTACATCGGTCAGGTTTCGGATATAGTACCGGTATAGCCTGTTATTCCGGTTCAGCCTAAGGTCAAGTTAGAGATATCAGAAGAAGAATAAAAGAAACTTGAGAGATTTAAGAGGTATAGTCTACCTACCTTCAGTGGCACAACTACCGAGGATGCCGGATTTCTAGAAAAGTGTCACGTATTCTCCGTACCATGGGTATTGTGAAAGTGAGCGGAGTTGCCTTTACTACATTTCAGCTGTCAGAAGCATCGTATCAATGCTGGCAAGCTTATGAAGAGAACAGACCAGCCGATGCAACGCCACCAACTTGGGCTCAGTTTTTGGAAATATTTTTGAAAGAGTTTGTTCCCCAGACTCTCCGGGATGCGTGACGTACAGAGTTTGAATGGTTGCATCAGGGCACCATGACGATGTCAGAAGTGTCACGTATTCTCCGCACCATGGGTATTGTCGAAGTGAGCGGAGTTTCCTTTACTATATTTCAGCTGTCAGTAGCATCGTATCAATGGTGGCAAGCTTATGAAGAGGACAGACCAGCCAATGCAACGCCACCAACTTGGGCTCAGTTTTCGGAAATATTTTTGAAAGAGTTTGTTTCCCAGACTCTCCGGGATGCGTGGCGCACAGAGTTTGAACGATTGCGTCAGGGCACCATGACTGTGTCAGAATATGCCATCAGGTTCAAAGAGTTAGCCCGTAATACTCTTACTTTAGTTCCTACCTTACTTCGAGTTCGAGCTTACATATTCATTAAAGGACTCAGTTATGATCTTAGATTCTGTATGACTCTAGGATTACAAGCTAATACTTTATTTCAGCAAGTGGTGGAGATTGCCAAGATGTTAGAACGTGTTTGGGGTGAGGAAAAGGAAAATAAGGAGACCAAGAGGTATCAAGTTTCTGGAGAATTCACTGGATGCTACTCTGCATCTATAACTCATTATGGCGGAGACTCGATCAGTCAGACAACTTAGTCTACACATCAGATTACTCAGGTGCACTAGTAATTTCTTTTAATGCACCACCTACACGAGACTCTTATAATGGTTATTCCAGTTATCCGACATAGACTCAGTATGAGCATCCGAACCCGCATAGGGATGTTATGAGTGTCATGATACTAGTCACATTATGAGAGATTGTCCCAAACTTGGGTGGGACATATTACATCAGAGCACTCAAGCCACGGGCTCCATTTCAGTTGCTACTCTACCTACATATTCAGTTAGGGGTGGAAGACAGGCGGGTAGAGGGCGTCCTAGAGGGGGAGGCCCAGCCCGTTGATATGTTTACTATGGTGTGGCTGAGGCCACCATATCATATGGTGTCGTTACAGGTACGATCCTGAATTGTTACAAAGGGGTATCTCTCCTCAATTTGATTCGGTTCAAAATATTGAGGCGAGTCATCCTATTATGCTCCGCTTATGGGTGAGCTTCGTAATTTTGTGACCCACTTATATGTTTATCCCTGTCGGGAGATTCGATGATATTAGCCCGTGTCTGTCATTTTTATTTTGTACAATATTGAGGATCATAAGTCCAAAAGTGACTTTCTATTACTCTCTACATTAGGTTTTTATGTGATTTCAGAATAATTGATTTCAATTTTATGAATTATATGCCCTATTGGTATGGGGGTTCATTATGTGTTGTGAAGATTATTTACGGAATTTATTTAAAAGAAGAAAGAAAGGAAATGGAATTTTTTTGTAGGCACAATGTGCAAAATACTTGTAATTCAGAACTGAGGACGAGACCCTCGCATTTTAATATGATTTGATATGTTTAAACTGGGCTACGAGCTGCGATGGAAGTTATTTAAGGACGAGATCCTTGTGATGAAAATTATGTGTTTAAATTCTCCCTTGTGAAATAAAATTTGTACTACAGTACTTATAGGGAGTCATACCTATTAGGCTTATTTGAAAATTCTTGTATGAATTTCTCTGTGCATAATTTGTCATATTCGTATTGTAATTATTGAGTTTTAGCCTACGAGGTGAGTGCCTAGGTGGCGTTAAATATGACTCGTTAATTTGGATAAATTATTATGAGGTCTTCATGCCTCGTGTCTCGTTGTTAGTAAAGTAGAGGTTTGAAATAAGATTTTGTTAACATGGGGTTAATTGGCGATGTTGTAATCGATTATGAACAATTATTAAGACCAGAGATGTGGTGATAGGCATGCATATGATGTGTTTCATGTCCCGATATCATTATAATAATGCAGTGCTTGTAATGCTGAGATTAGTATTATTGATATATACATTGTGGTACTTTGTTGGGTTGTGGATGTGTTGTTAGGAGTTGTTTTGATATTACTCTGGCAGGTGGATAGGTTCAATTACAGGGGAGACAATACCAAAATTTCTGAAAAATTTGGGAGTTAGTAAAATTTGGGGGATTGAGATGTGCGAAAGAAGAGATAAGTTATGTTATGTGTTTGAGGGCGGACTCTACATCTCATTCAAGGCGAATGATCCTAAGTGGGGGAGAATATAACACCCCAAAACTTTTTGAAGTACTTCAACGCTATAAATAAAGTTGATGTGTGCGTAGGCACGAGTTGCTATAACCAGTTGAGACTAATACCGTGCGTTGATGTGAAAATCAGGCCTTTGAAAATATTTGGAATCTAAGAAATTGGTTTTAAAGTTTATAAGTATAGATGAAAGAAAAACTCTTCAACTGAGATGGCGTTGTCGGATCCATGTTAAATTTACGGTGACGTATAATCACCCGTAAGTTATGTGTGTAAGAATGCACTCAGTAATTTAATGTCCTCGAAATAATTCTTGGCATGTTCGAGGACGAACGTATGTTCAAGAGGGGGAGAATGTAATGACCCGACTTGTCGTTTTAAGAATTTACGCCTCGTACATCGACTTAAGGTCCCGAACAACTTCGTAATACGTATTATGACTTGTGTGTGTTGTTGGGTTTGGTTTTTGGACGATTTGGGATCAAATTGGGAGAACAATTCTTAATTAAGAATCTTAGAAGAAAAGAGTTAACTAGAGAGTCGACTTTTTAGCAAACGACTCTGGAAGAGAATTTTTATGATTCTAATAGCTTCGTATGGTGATTTTGGGCTTATGAGTGTGTCCGGATATTTATTTGGAAGTCCGTAGTTAATTTTAGCTTGAAATGGCGAATGTTGGAAATGGAAGGTTTGAAAGTTTGATCGGGAGTTGACTTTATTGATATCGGGGTTGGAATCCGGTGATGGAAATTTTGATAGGTCTGTTATGTCATTTATGACTTGTGTGCAAACTTTGAGGTCAATCGGACTTGATTTGCTATGTTTCGGCATCGAACCTAGAATGTTTCGACATTGATTCTTCAAGAATACGTGGTATCATATTAAGCAAACGAACTCCAAATTCAATTTTGATTGAAGCATTAGATCCGTATTGAAGACAGAGCCATAGAAAAAAGAATCGTCGAATTCAGACATTGTATGAGAGAGTTATGCGCATTCCCGTGTCAGAAAAAAAAACATTTCCCGTCATCAGCGCCCAGGGCAGCGCGGGGCGCTGTTCCTGGCATTGGGATTTCTTGCAGGTACTGGAACCAGCGCCACAGGCACCCCCTTATGCCACTTGTGGCACCGAAACGCTATACTCATTCGCGGTTCATTTTACCCCATTTTTCTTGGCCAAACTTTGGGATTTTCCTTCACTCTCTCAAGACCTCCAACTCCCCCCATCTTCAAGGTGAGTAATCCCTACTAATTTTGTGTTTCATTCCATCAATTCCACTCTAGAACTAACTCAATCCGCCATGAAATCCTTAGATCTTCAAGAAATGTCTTGAAGAACTCAAAAGAGGGTTTTGCAAGATTTCTTCCAAAAGGTAATTCTACACCCTTAGACTTACATGTATGGATCTATTATGGGAATATGAGTATGAATTAGGTATTTGAACTTATGGTATGGTGATTAGAAGCCATAAGTTCCCAATTTAAATAAATACGCATTGTAGAGATTGTAAAATAAATTAATTGATAAGATTTGTGGGTTGGGAGTGAATTATTGGGCATGCATGTGCTAAAGAAAGCTGTGGATGGATTAGAGACGATTGTGAGGTGAATCATTTGTGTGGAAGGTGGCTGTTAGGTGAAGAAATTACATTGAAGGAGGTTGTAGAGAATTATGCACTCTAGGTGTTTGACAAAATGCCTAAAGGACCAAAAATCTCGAAATTTGCTACTAATATTGGTGCAATTGTGTTTCATTATTGTAGATTGAAATTTGTTTAGTGTGGTAGGCCATCGTAGTATTATTAAGGGGCTAATTTCAAATTTGAGCCATCCGGAGGTGGCTTCACTCGCGAAGATCATTTAAAGCATTGACTTAGTTTCGTCGAGGTAAGTATCTTGCCTAACCTTGAGTGGAGAATTACCCCTTAGGCATTGAGTCTTATGTGGAAATTGTATAATTGAAAACTATGTACGCGAGGTGACGAATACGTACTTGGTTTATATGTGCAAATTATATCGGTTTAAATTCGTAGACACCCTTATGTATTAAATTAGAAAATTATTGGACAATAGTAATCCTTTATTTGTCATGCCTCGTTCGTTGTTTGTCGAGTTTGTATTTTATATGATGATTTGGGGTGATTGCCACTTGAATTTTATGTGAGTTCTGTGTGTTTGTTGATTTGATATTTCTTGGAATTAATTTCATTATGCAATTTTCATTAATAATTAATTAATTAAATAAGTTTAAATTGAGGCGTTTATATATTTATAAAAAAGTTGGATTAAAGAAGGCGTTGTCGTGTAATGAGTTATTTTTCTATCCTTGTGGTTATTTTTGAGATTTTATATACGTTGTGTGGAGCCTTGGGCTATTTGTTGAGAAATTTATTGATTCTACTACATATTTGGAATTTGGTTTTGGTCAGTGGAAATTTGTGATATGAATTGTTGTATTGTGTTATGGTTTTAACGCTCTCCTTGATGTTATTTATGCTTCCTACCTTGCTTGTTAATAATGTACATGTGCTTGGTAAGGAAGAGTGTATAGCACGAAGGGTGATGACGTATCATTTGTGAGTGTAAAGCACGAAGGGTGATGTCGTGCCATTTGAGAGTGTAAAGCACGAAGGGTGATGTCGTGCCATTTGAGAGTGTAAAGAACGAAGGGTGATGTCGTGCCATTTGAGAGTGTAAAGCATGAAAGGTGATGCCGTGCCATTGAGAGTGTAAAGCACGAAGGGTGATACCATGCCATTTCAATTATATTATCATGTGAGGATGAGAGTAAAATCACAAAGGGTGATGACGTGCCATTATTTTTATATTATCATATGTTCATGGCACGGAGGGTGTTTCCGTGCAGGCGAGGATAAGAGACATACACTATATTGTGATACCTTTTCGTTGTGTATGCATTCTTGCCTTTATCTTGAGATGTTATTGTGCACCTATATTTTCTATGTGACTTGTAGTCGGTGTTGCTGCATGTGTGCATCCTACTTTATTTATTTTATTGTTATTGGCATTTCTCCAGTTAGTTGGTATTGTTATATGTATGCTCTATGAGAAAGAGATAAATGTACGAAGGGTGTTGTCGTGCCAATTGACTTGATCTGCATATATATATCGGGTGAGAATGAGACAAGTGCACAAAGGTATTATCGTGTCGTTTGATGTGATATATTAAATTTATTTCTCACGCCAGGAAAATAAAATGAGGTGTCACATGGTGACCTTTACTTGAAAGAATTACATTCGAAAGGTATTTACTTTAAAGAATTATATTCAAAGATATTTATTAGAAAAAATTATATTCGCAAGATATTTATTTGAAGGAAGTATATTCGGGATACATTTAATTGTACGGATTACATTTTAAAGATTTTTATTTGAAAAACTTATAGATAAAAGATGTATATTTTGAAGAACTTGATTAATTGGATGTACTTGTATTTATTATTCGTTTGAGTAATATTTGTGTTGTTCTTGTTGCCTTGCTGTTTACATCACTAGTTGATTATGGTTGCTATCATTGCAATTTGTTTCATATTATTTTTATATACTATATTGTATAGGTTATTAGATTAGTGAGTGTCTTGACTGTACCCCGTCACTACTCCACCGAGGTTAGTCTTGATACTTACTGGGTACCGACCGTGGTGTACTCATACTACACTTCTGCACATTTTTGTGCAGAGCCAGGTATTGGAGATATCAGATTCGGATAGAGTTAGACTGTGATCGCAAGGATTCAAGGTAGAGTTGCTTGGTCGTCGCAGTCCCTTGGAGTCTTTTCATTTTATTGTACTGTTAAATCATTATTCAAACAGTATTGAGTATTTCATCCTTGAGATCATTTCATGTATCCAGTTAGAGTTCGTGACTTAGCATTAGCAGTCTTGGGAGGTTATTTGTAATTATTTCCGTTATTGGTTTCGATTATCTATAAAAAAACAACTCGAATTGTGATTATAATCGGCTTACTTAATCTTAGAGACTAAGTGTCATCACGACGCCTATGGTGAGATTTTGGGTTGTGACAATTTAGAGGTAGTTTTGGAACGGATTTAAATTAATGAGTTCAACTGAATTAATTACTATTGAAGCGATCCATTAGTACATAGACAAAAGAAGAAAACAATATTGTGTGCGTGTGTATATATATTCGACTCTTTTTGTATATCAATATTTGTCTTGAATTATGAATATACTTTTTTCAAATAAAAGAAACTTCAAATTAAAGACGGAAATTTGAAGAAGTTTATTTAGATAAAGGGATTATGTATATCCAAGAAAACCATATGGATTATATATGACTATGAGGGCAACTATATGTTTGTTGACTATAGGGACTGAAATCTGGATAACGAATAGGCAACCCATCAAAGAGCTTAATAATAGAATATTAGGGTAATGTATTAAAAAATCAGTAAACGTCATTTAATTTGTGATAAAGAGTAGGGAAAGAGAGGCAAATTAACAGTATACATTGTGTAGAAAGAGTCTCAATCAATTATAAATTAATAAGTGCTCGAGTATATATAATTAAAGAATAGTTTTTTTTCTTTATTTTTTCTAAAATTTTTAATATAGGGAGAAGGGAAGGAAAAATGGGTTGAGGAGAATACAAAGTAAAAATTAAAATAACCAACTAACCGGTCAATTTCGAAAAAACTCATAGCAATAAAATAGTTATTGACTCACGGGTAAATTGATGAATATATATATATATATAAGTAAGTAAGTGAAAGGTAAGAGTGAGAGTGGATAGAGATGACGAACCCACTGACGTAAGACACCATTAACCATAGAAATAACATCATTAGTGAAAGGAAAAGAGGAATATTTAATCAAACGTCTTAGAATTTAAGTTGTATTGTATTGGTAGTGTAAAGATTTTTTTAATATTATTAGTATATTTTCTCCTATCATAGAAGATTGTTTCTACTTTTTAAGGGCTACCAGTTAAGATTTGCATAAAAAAATTATTTGTAAATGCCTTTTAAATTATCTAATGAAGTATTTATGTTATTATTATGGATAATGGTTTTCTTACATCAGTCGGTTCGTTCAGAGACGGATTTATATGTTTAATGATGGGGCACGTGAACCTATGATTTTTTTGTCAAATTATGTATTTTATATGTGTATTTTTTAGAATTGGTCTAATACTATCTGCTGCACCCAAATTTTAGAAATCCTAGATCGACATCTTGGTTCGTCATCTCTTGCCACTCTCACTCTTACCTTTCAATTCTAATCCGGTGATTACTTGCCGAAGGGATAGTGAAACTATCATTGGTTTCTTTGTGGGAGACAACATATATATATAAAAATAAATTTAACTAAAGTATATTATATAATAAAATAATACACATTATGAACTCACTATCTTTGAGTTCGCCACAAATTGATTGTTGCAATATGTTTAGAGGGTGTTTGGAATGGCGCTTTTAAGCTGGTCAAATAACTTTTAAGCTTTTTTCAATGTTTGACAAAAATAAAAAGTGTTTAAAATAAGTTAGAAACTGTTAAAACAAACCAAAAGTAATAAGGTGAACAACTCCAACTTATTATTTTTTGGTTTACAAGTTATTTTTACTGAAAACCCATTTTTTTAAGTCAATTCAAACATGCTCTTAGTTTGGTCCATGCAACAAGATAACTATCGGAGAATTGTACGGAAATGGATAAGAACATAACATTGTGGATCATTAACTACGTAGGAGATTATATGTATAGTGTTAAATATTATGCAAGAAAATATAGTTTGATCCACAATTTTCTCAAGAGTATAGCAAGGTCGTCTTAGAGACACAACATAAGGTTTGATTCATAAATATGTCAATGTTGTTTGAATACTTAAGTAAGTAAATAAAAGTATGCTCTTTCAAATATGTTAAACTTTTAGATAAGAGAGTAATACTTCAATATGACATTTTAGTATGATATTATAGAAGATAAAGATATATTTAAGTTTCGAGTCTCATTTTCACCAGTTACCAAAGATAATTTTCACATATTTACTCATATATGAACCACGCCACATGAAGGGGCATGCTAAATACATACAATATTTTAGTATATCAAAAGGTACTCTTTTTAATAACCTAAACTTTTAGACGAGTAAGAGACTTCAACAAATATATTTGTAGAGTGAATATGACCCCAAAAAACCTCATAAATTTAGTCAGGTCATCCTTTTTTGTAGGGTAAACGTAGCACTACATTATAAAATATTATAAGTACTAACCGATATTTGTTTTTTGCAGTAGAGATAGACAGATAGTCGACCTTGTGGTTTCTGATTGCTCCTCCTACTGCAACATATGAAATAACTTCTACAAATCCCTGTTTTAAATTGCATGTGAGATTTCCTTTTAAGTCTCTGCTGAATATTTATTTGCGACAAAAATAAATACTCCGTATTTTTTTGTCCTTCAAGTATTTATATTATTAATTAACATATGAAACAACGGATGTTTTAATTAGGGACGGAGTTAGAATATTAGATACGAGTTTGGACGAACTCAATAATTTTTTCTTATAATATATTTACATTGAAAAATTCATTAAATGTTATAAATATTTAATTGCGAATCCAATTACTAAAACGAGATATGAGTTGGATGGCAAGTTCTGAACCTCAAATCCTTAGCTTCATCTCTGCTGAAAGTATGCCGCTTTAATACTAGTACTAGTATATTATTTGTATTGGGTATAAGCTCATAAGTCATATATACCGTTTCACATGTGACAAATATTCTATTTATGTCGTTTCACATGTAACAAATAGTGCCTTTTTTGTTTTTCTCTTCTATAGAATGCTTTTGCCTTTTGGAAGATGGTGCTGGATTAAAATCTTGTGTTCTCATTTAATATATCATTTTCAAGGAAAAAAGAAAGAAACCACACGACAAGCATGAAGTTATATATCGTGGCCTGTATAGCTTTATTGATGTTATATAAAAGCTAAATCACATTGATGTCTCTTGTCTATATCGCTTAATAAAGGCAAAAACACGTGTGCCCTAGATTACGACCACCTATTCTCAGTCTTGAATTTTTTTCATATTTTTTTAATTTTAATTTAATTCAGCAAGAAATATTTTACCGATAAAGTAAAGCAAGAGGTTGATCCTTTCTTAGGGTTTCGTGTAATTCAACGTGCCAAGAAAAATATCTAGTTGTAGAATTCAACTACTATGGACGCACCTCAACTACTATGGGTACATGTTACTTTCCACTAAACCAAAATCACCTAATGCTTTAACTAATAATCTGATTATGCCATGGACAAATTCATTATTAAATTTAAAGTGCTTCGAATGTGTGTGAAATACTAA
>AWOL01S0088185.1:0-16804 GCA_000715115.1 Nicotiana otophora | reverse complement strand
ATCAAATACCCATTCAAATTGGGGAGTAGTTTCAAGTTGGAGTTTTAAAATTATTTATAAAAACAAAATTAGATGTAACAAAAAGAGGAAAAAATATATATTAAAAAAACTACCCAATCAAATTAGGGAGTAGTTGCAAGTTGGGGTTTCAAAATTATTTTACAATAAAAAACGAAATTAAAAATAAAATACAATTGCCAATTCTAATTGGGGAGTAGTTTCAAGTTGGAGTTTTAAGACAAAATAAACTATATTTCTAACTAAAAAACCTTTTGAATTTTTAAATTTTAAATTAATTGGTTACTCTATTTGAATTAAAATATATAGATATCTTATAATTAGCTACAATAAGAAAAATAAAAAAAATTACCCATTTAAATTGGGGAGTAGTTTCAAGTTGGAGTTGTAGAATTGTTCTAAGAAAAATGCCAATTCAAATTGGGGAATAGCTTTTACTTGGAGTTTTAAAATTATTTTAAAATAATTAAAACAAAAATAAAAAAAATAAAAAAAATTTCAATTCAAATCGGGGAGTAGTTTTTTCCTAATATAGTAGTCTCTCTCTCTCTCTCTCTCTCTCTCTATATATATATATATATATATATATATATATAGTTAATAATTTAAATTAAATTAAAATTAATTATACATAGTGGTAGTTTTTTGATAAAAATAATAAAAAGGCTTATAACTTTATACTTTTGATGAATTTAAAATTATAATTTAGTAAAAAATATTACATTATTTAAATTTTCAGTAAATTTAAAAATAAGAAAGATAATCAAATATTGAAGTAGAAAAGAATGTACGGAAAGATGGGGATAAAGACAATTTTATGATATTGATAGACTTAATTAATAAATAATGAATAAATAATAAATAAATACATAACACTCAATAAAATTATTGATAAATTTAGACAATTGAAGAATTTTTAAGAGTATAACATAAGTTTTAAAAATATATTTATAGAGTAATAAATATATATCTATATTATAATAAAAGAAAATTAATTTCAAAATATAAATATTATTGACAAGTTAATAAAAAGTCATATTAGTAAATATATAATACTAAGTACTTGCTAATTTAGTAATAATAGAGAGTAATAAGGAACAAATAATTTATTCGATTACTATTTAATGTGTATTCTTTGGTTTTGTATAGATCTTTTAATATTTCTGTACACTACATGAAATAATAAAATAATAACTAATATTTATTAAAATAATTTAATATATTAGATCATAACTTTATAAGACTAATTTTCTGTTAAATTATCCGCGCATCACGCGGGTTCTAACACTATTAAGGAAGAAGGAGAATAGCAACAAGAATTCGATATTATAGAAGAAGTGATCTTGTAAAACCAGTCTTATTAGAACATTGTATGCACTCCGTGAGAAAGTGGCACCTATCATGGACAACGAACGGGAAGTAAATATTAAAAATAATATTTGAAATTATATGAGTTACAGGAAATTCCAGTATTCGTGGGCACTAAGATAAGCCAAATGTTCATGCAGCAAGTGGCAGAACGACCAGGAAAGGTAATTGCTTATGCTTAAAGATAATTGAGAAGGCACGGAAGGAAATCTATGGTGCTAGCAAGTTAATGGAAGGTTGTGAGTAGTATAAATAGATATATGTAGGTAGCTAGCTAAAGTGTGGTAGAGCGACAAGGTTTTAGGTAAGGATAACGAAAGGTGTTTAAGAAGATGGAATGAATAGGAAAGGCCTCGGGATTAAGCCCCTCAAACAAGAAAGTTGATGGTTTTTGTAAGTTATAGAAAGCTCAGTATAGCCTGAATGAACTCGGAGGAGTCTAAGACTAGGAGCATTTAGAAGCGATAAAATGTTGCCCTGGTAGTAGAATAAGGGTGTAATTGTGATTGATGAGAGGATGACGTTTAGGCCTTTAATTGGGTAATGATTCAAAGAAAAGGGAATTCATGAATTTCATGGAATTAGAATACCTCCATAAGATGAATCACATTGGGATGCTATAAAATACGGTTATTGAAGTATAGTATCGACCCTAGGTGGATCTGGCAAATTACATCAATTGTTCCGCGAAGATACGTGAGCCTTTGTGACAATGTGTTACGTAAGAGGTTTCAAGTTATCAGTGGTAGATTATAGATCAATATTAAGGTTAATGAACAATCGATGGATAAAAGTTCCAAAGTATAAGAGGAGAATAGGATGTCATTCTTTCGATGAACGGTAATAAGGAAGCATTAAACGACTTATATTTATACATATAGGATAAGTAGTGAGAGAGTAACCTAGAGTTGGATAGCAGACCTCCGTAATAATGAACTGAAGTAAGTGTTATGATATATTATGACCTACATAGATTCAACTAAAGCCATAAGAGTAGATAATTGAGGTTATGAAACAAGATACAATAATAGTCATAAGTTCGACAAAGTACCCAGCGAAGGACTTCAGTACACCTATACATGCCTAGACGGACAGCTTGTCATAGTTCTGTATATTTTCACAAAGTGAGGCCTAGATATTGGCTAAAATCTGGAAGAAAAAGGGAGAAGAGTTGCATAGGGGTACATATAAGGACAGAGTCGTACAGGCTGGTGGATGCATGGTAGAAGGTAGCAACAATTATGAGATTGAAAGAATTTCGACCACAGGTCATGGTGTGAGAAAGAGGCCTAAATGGGGGAATGCCCTAGCCTTTAGATTTATTCACAGAAGAGTTGCCTATATGGAAAAGACAGTACTAAAGTATTTGTAAGAGCTATAGGTTATGAGACTGATAAGCACATCAGTCAACATTTGAGGACGAATGTTCCAAAGGGGGGAATGATGTTACACCCCATGTTTTCGTATGTGAGAGCATGTCGTAAGTCAATTAATGTAAGCTAAGAAATGAGATCATCTTTGAAAGTACATAAAGTAAGTTAATCATGTTACCGTAGAAGGTACAAATATTTAAGATCATGAATAACAAGCACCAAAAAGGCTGGAAGGCTTAGAAGCTAAACGAATTGAAGAAAATAAGTTTCGTCGAAAGTCGACAAGTTGGGAATGTTATAGCATGTACTTTTGGGGTGAGATTTAGGGGTTTTAACATGATAAGGAGGTTATATTATGAGTCATTTTAGTCGTATGATAGTCGTGTGTTATGTTTTGAAGTTAAGAGAGTTGTGAAACAAAAGTTGGCAAAGGTCATCACAAGTAACATTCGTAAATGTGCTGAAATTTAGGTCAAATATTGATGAGCTTTTATCGAAATATAATTGGATTTACGGTATGATCCACCTACCATATTGAATATCTAAGAGTCTTGTTACTAAGGCATAAAACCGTTTGTCGACACGACATCAGAGTAGAGAGATATTAGCATTTTAGCAAGACCGATGGTGCTTGCTAGATCGTAGTCCTTCATCTTGTGGTAGAGGCTGATTATTACCTTAATCAACAAGAAAAACACCAAATCTGAGTTTCTTAATATATATTAGAGTTTCAAGGAGAAATACAAGTGTTTACACCCCAACTTGAACACAAAAGTTTATTCAAGAAGAGAATACAATGCCTATAGTGTTGTGGTGTGATTGAGGGTTGTTGTGAGCTACAACAACTGAGGATTTCAAGTTGTATATATTTCCTAAGGTAACTAAATCATTTTCTTTGTGTGTTTAAGGTTAGTCATATATTGGTTGAATTGTTTGAGAGGAAATCTACAAGATAGTAATTAACATGGCATAAAGAATTGTTATCTCTTTTTGTGGGCTGTGTTGAGGCTATATATATAGTTTGTTGTGCCTGTAAATTGTTATAAATAGTTTGATTGGGTTATGGCTGTTGTTGTTAAGATTATCTATGTGCTAATTAATTTAATTGAAGAAGTTAACATGAAAACAAGAGGTTGATGATAAAGGTTAAGGTGCTAGGCATATGGACTATTTTTGAAGATTATTCTTATGATGTATTGGGATGAAAATGATATGGCAAGCATAAGTCTGATGTAATAGATGTTGTAGGAAGATTCATGGAAAAGTAATTGAATTCAGACTATAGTTTGTTAATCGTAAATTGAGTTTTTCGCTCGAAATGGTTGTTGAAGTAATCAAAGAGTTTATTGTGAATTATATTGTTGTTATTTGGGTTGTTTGGTGACTTTTAGTAACTTATGGGATGTAGTACAAATAGGGGAGGTGTTGTCTATTTTACTGTAGAATATTGGTTTTGAAATACGACTTTTAGTAAGAAGATCATATTGACCTTCGTTGACAATTGAAAAGAAGATTGAAAAGGTATGTTAAGGCTAAAGCTTTCCTTCATTTTCGCATGATCTCGTAACTACATGTGTTTTATAACGAAACATAAAGAGAAGTTCGTATTCCAGAACTTATGTACATTATCCTAGTCTCATAAGTTGCATTATTCTTCCTTAGCAAGACTTTAAATTCAGTTAAGTATTGTCTTCTTTCAGTGAAGAGAACACAAGGTTTATATATATACACACAATATTACAGTATTTTCACCACCATCGAGCTATAATTAGTGGCCATGCGCCTATTGGGCAACCTCAAATCAGATGGTAAGTTATATACCAAGCCTACTATGGTTGAGCGCCTATGAGCAAGCTTAGAATGGCCTAGATACCGAGCCTTGTATGGTCGAGCGCCTATGAGCGAGCCTCTACGATAGAGCAATTATACATACCGAGCCTTATAGGGCCGGACATCTATTTTACTTACTATATTGAGATATTTGAGACAATATCAGTAGGTAATCATATCTTTTGGCCATCTTGGACTCCCAGTTACATTCAGTTATTATATTATCAGTTCAGTTTTAGCTTTCAGCTATTTTATTACCTTACATACTTGGTACATTATTTTGTACTGACATCCCTTTTGCTGGGGATGCTGCATTTCATTCCTGCAGGTCCTGATAGACAGTTGGATAGACATTCCCAGTAGACAGATTCAAACATCAACTTGGTTGGTAAGCTCCACTTCCTCGGAGTTACCAGTTCTAGGCTTTGGAGTCCATTTTATATATACAAGTTTGATGAGAAGGTCGAGGCCATGTCCTGACCATAATACAATTCACTTATCTCTACCTGGCTTGTATAGGAGTCATGTGTATTGTTTATGTTAGTATTGTGGCCTTGCCAGCCCTATGTACATGTTCAGTTTAGTATTGCTAATTCTAGACGTTTATGGCGGCCTCGTCGGCCTGTACAATTATGTATCAGAGCTTTTGGGTATTTTTACCCTCATATTAGAGAGAAATTATTTTCAAATGATTTAGAATATGGCCTCGTCGGCCTTGATTGGTATTGTCAGCTGGCATGTAGGCCTCGTCGGCCTAAGTTGAGGGATACCCCTCCAGAGTTCACAGTTACACAGTGGTACCGGGTGCCGTGCCATGCCTCCCTAGGTTTGGAGTGTGACATGTTCCCCATATTATATTGTTTACATATATGCATTTTGTGATTATGAGACTTTCCGGGGGGATTGGTTTTGTTTCGGAGAGGTTTCAGAGTAAATTAGGACACTTAGTCCCAAGGTTGGAGACCTAAGTTAAAAGAGTTGACTAGAGCTAAAATTTTGTGTAGATGACTACGAAATAGTGTTTTTAAAGTTCCAATAGAATTGTATGGTTATTTTTGTACTTAGGCATAGGTACGGATTTCCATATGAAGGTCTGTAGGTTGTGTTGGTTCTTTTTGGCGAAAGCTGGAAAGTTGAAGGTTTGGAAGGTTGATAGGTTTGACCAGGAGTTGACTTTGTTATATCAGGTTCGGATTTTGGTTCTGGGAGTTGGAGTAGGTCTGTTATGACATTTGGGACTTTCATGAAACATTTTAGTTCATTTGAAGGTTATTTGATATGGTTCGACATGAGTTTTTGAAGTTGAAAGTTCATTAGTTCATTAGGCTTGAATTGGAGTGCGATTCATGGTTTTGATATTGTTTTATGTGATTTGAGGCCTCGAGTGAGTCCGTGTTATGTTTGTGGTTGGCTGGTGTGATTGGACGGGTTCCGGGAGCCTCGGGTATGTTTTAGATGGGTTTCAGACCATTTCCATCATGTTTGGACTATTGATTCAGTGCTTCTAGTTTCCTTCTTCGTGATTATGGAAGGTATGTTGTTGGCAGGGCATTTCTTCATCGAAATCGTGATGGGGTTGTGGTGTTCACGTAGAAGGGAAGCCGGCTGGGGGCATCAGACCTTAAACGTTCCCGTTCGCAGGACAAGGTACGCATTCGCGTAGGCTTGTGGTCGTTTGATCATTGCATTCGCGAAGGACATTTTGGCAGCTGGAGGATTTTTTCTTTGCGATCGCGAAGGGTATGCCAGGGTAGAATGTGATGAATACTCTATTTCAAGGGTTTGAGTTATTATATCACATTTGAGTTAGAGAGCTCCGTTTTGGGTAATTTTGGAGAGGATTTTCACGATTTAGATTGGGGAAAGTATTTTTGACTCAAATTTGTTCATTATTCATGATGCCATCTTTGTTTTTAGCATTTAATTGTTGAATCTGAGTGAATATATTGGGGGTTTTAGTATAAACTTTCCTAAAGTGAAAAGTGAGAATTTGAAGGTCGATTTGAGGTCAGAATTGGATAATTTTGGTATGGTTGGTGTCGTATCGGAATGCGTTTTTGTTAAAGATCATAGCTTTATCATTTGAAATCAATTCCTATTGTTTTTATTGATTATATTATTTTAATTTGGCCAGATTCGGGATGTCCGAAGGTTGATTTACGTGGGAAGGGCTTCTTAGAGTACTGATTTGGCTTGTTCGAGGTAAGTATCTTACCTAAACTTGGTTGAGGCACTAGTTGCCTGAGTTATTTGTGATAGCTATGTGCTATGAGTGCGCATATGTGTGAGGATTGAGCCCATTTGCAAGCATCGGGGTTTTTATCCATGCTCGGGGTAGTGCTTAGGGTATAACATGCCTTAAGGTGATTGTTAAGCTATAAGTTGTGATGTTTCTCACAGTTGTAACCCTGTTGTGAGCTTTTTTGTCCATGTTAAAGGTTACATAGAGCCTAATCTCCTAATTGAACTTGATATTTGCAATTTTCGTGATGAAATTGCCGATTTGAGCTATGATAGCACACTTTGCACATACATACACTTTAGCATGTCCTTATACCAGTCTAGGAGCATGAAATCTGATATTGATTGATCATATACATGTGTTACTGTGACCACACTGTGCGGATTGTGTTGTTGTGCTTGTGACCACGCTGGGCAGATTATCTTGTTATGCCTCTGACCACGTCAGACGGACTGTATTGTTATGCATGTGACCATGTCGAGCGATTGGGTTGTTATGCATATGAACACTCTGGGCGGATTGTGTTTTTATGCCTATGACCACGCCTAGCAGATCTATGATATTGAGCCTGTGACCATGTCCAGCGGATTATGATATATAGCGTGTGACCACGTCGGGCGTAGTATGATTATTACACGTGACTATGTTGTACATCGTGTGGATATGGATACATCCCCCTAGGGACATCCTCTTCTGTATGGTGTACACGTAGATTGAGAAAAATTGATCAGTGGTTTGGTATAGTTATGGAAATTCTGAGGAAATCTGGCCAGTTTTATTTGGTTATTACATTTCATCTTTACTTGCAATTTCCTTGGTTATTTTTACTGATTTACTTTCATACCATCTATATATTCTTGATTATTGACTGAGTAGAGTAGTTGATAAATTGTGTACATCATGATTTTTCTATCGGTGCTTATTGACTTGATCATGTTATCGTTCTTTACTTTTTGAATTTATGATTTGTACACATTACAACGAGTATCATCTATAATTCTTATTTCTACTACCTCGTCGAGGTTAGTTATGATACTTGCTGAGTACATGGGGTCGATTGTACTCATACTTCACTCTGCACTTAATTGTGCAGATTCAGGGGTCAGATCTAGTCATTAGTAGTCGAGGCTTATAGATGAGTTTAGCACCAAGAGATGAGGTAGCTGCATTCTCGACCGCAGTCTTGGTGTCTCTTTTCTTATGTATTATTGGCTTTCTTTCAGACAATTTTGTTATTTAGCTTTTCAGACTTGTATTCCATTTTAGAGTTCATGACTCTGTATTTACCAGTTTCGGGGGGATTTATCATGTATTGGCATTACTAGGCTATATAAAGGATTTAGACTTATGTTATTTCTGTCATTTCTCCTATTATGGTTCATTATTGTTATTTCCGACTTGCCTAGCAAGTGTGTTGGGTGTCATCACCATTGGTGTGTGTTTTTGGGTCGTGATAAGTTAGTATCTGAGCCCTAGGTTCATAGGTTCTACAGATCATGAGCAAGTTTAGTAGAGTCTTGTGGATCAGTGCAGAGACATATGTACTTATCTTGGAAAGGCTACCGAACTATTAGGAAAAACTTCACTTTCTTGCATTCTTGTTGTTTGAATGTGTTATTTTCAAAGTTTGAACCTTTACTCTTCTATTCTCTCACAGATGGTGAGGACACGTGCATACAGATCAGGCAGACGGGCACCAGTACCACCAAGCAGGGCTGCGAGAGGCCGGGGCCGAGGTAGGGCTATCACTACAGCAAGGGCAGCACCTCTGAAGCCACCAGTCGCTCCAGTGGAGGAGCAGGTTCCGGATACTGTTGAGCAAGCGGTACCAGCTCAGGTACCGGCAGAACCTATTGTTATTCCTAGACTTCAGGAGGCTTTGGCTCAGATCTTGAGTGTGTGCATGAGCTTAGCTCAGGCGATTACGATACCTGTTGCACCAATTACCTCACAGGTTGGGGGAAGAGTGCAGACCCTCGCCCCCCGCATTCTAGATCATCTAGCTTAGGGTCATCAGACACCAGGGGTATTACCAATGCACCCAATTATTGCTGCTCTGGTCGAGGTTGGTCTACCTATGACTGATGCAAAGTAGAGAAGGTTGGAGTGATTTATGAAGCTTAATCCGTCCTAGTCCAATGGAGGCGAGTTAGATGATGCTCATGATTTTCTAGACCGGTGTCATCAGATTCTTTGTACTACGGGTATTGTGGATATCAGTTGAGTTGCTTTCACTTCATTTTAGCTGACAGGGGCAGCCTACAGATGGTGGATGAGTTAGGGAGGCCAGCTGTCACAGTGCCACTTATATGTCATGAGTTCTCAGCTCTCTTCTTAGAGAAGTTTGTCCTACAAACTCGTAGAGAGGAGTTGAGTATGGAGTTTAAGCAGCTATGCCAGGAGGGTATGATTATGACCCAATACAAGATGAGATTTGCATATTTGGCACGTCATGCTATATGGTTGGTTCCCACTGAGAAGGAGAAGTTCATAAGGTTCATTGATGGACTCAACTATGGTTTATGTTACAGTATGGCTCGAGAGGTTGCAATGGATGCTAGGTTTGACCAAGCGGTTGAGATTGCTAGACGCTTAGTGTAGGTTTGCAGACTGGAGCATGAGGAGCGGGAGACCAAGAGTCTTCGTGGTTCATGTTGTTTCAGCACTGCCTCATCTGGAGGCCAATCACACTCAACAGAGGCCATCCTTTTAGGCTCGCTCAGACAGCTCATCATATTCCTCGTGGTTCTTTAGGTAGCCACAGCTCCTACAGTGCTCGCCCGGTACAGTCGTCCTTCAGTGCGTTGCTAGGACACGGTTCCTACCGTGCCATATGTGGTCAGGGTTCTACATGCAGTTACTCGAGCTATCAGGTTCCTCCGAGGCGGTTTGTTACGAGTGTGGGGACTTGATCTACCTCAAGAGGAATTGCCCCAGACTTTTTCGTAGGGTCCCACAATAGAGCTCGCAACCTATGTGATAAAGACACGATTGAGGATTCAAGAATTACTAGAGAAAAACAAGAAAATCAAGAAACATGCAGAAACTAAAAGAAAACAGGGAAATGGAAAAGAAGATAGAAATTAAAGATAGATCAAATTTAAGAAAGAGTTTCTTGAATTCAAAAAGTCTATTCTTGAAGTTGAATCCTAACAACAACAATAAGCTAATGAAGAACTAATCTTTTTTATTAGAGAATTAAAAACAAGAGATAGATTATGAAACCTGATCCTTTAAAATAACAAGAACAACAATAAGCCTAAACTTATCACCTTTCTTGAATACCTAGAAGTGATATAAGATTTTGAAAGAGTTTAATATTATGTAAGGACCCGTAAAAGTTTACCTAAAACCTAGGGCTTCATAGTACCGAGGTAGACTTATGTGATAATCATAGCACGGACCTTTTGGATTGAACCGTACGTTCGGGAGTTGAAGAAATGTTTTTGGCAGTGCAGGGCATTTTTTGCGGTCTATTCTGTGATCGCAAAACTGATCTACGGACCGCATATATGCCGTGGAATAAAATGAAAACTTGAGCTAATTGTAGGACCATTATACGGCCGCATAATCATTTGACGGGCCGTACAACCTATCGCAGATCCAACATAAATATTTTCAAAGGGAAGTTCTGTGGCGCATTATGCGATCGCAGAATTGGTATGCGGACCACAGACCTGTCGCAGAGTGAAGACGAAATGCCCAATTCTGGAGGGCTATTATGCGGTCCATTCTGTGGGCCGCAGAAGCATTATGCAACCGTATATCTGCATCGAGGCTTCATTTTTCTACTTTTTTTAACTCGACCCTATTTCGATATATAGTCGTTAAAGACCATTTGTAAGGTATAAACCTGATATTTTTAGAGAGAGGGAGTGCCATAGAGTGAGTGGGAGAGTTCCTAATATTACTGTTCATAAATTCTTGCTCAAAGTTGGAGAATTCACAAGGAGAAACTCACAAGTTCTTCATCCAAGAGGTAAGGTTCATTGTCCTAGTCTCAATTTCAAATTTGGGGTAGAAGATGGTTAATGAGGGACGTGATTCTTGGGTGTGAGAGTGTATCTATGCATGTATGTACAATCCTGAGTTGTGGAAAGGTAGTTGAGCTCAAATGGGTAGACCTAGAGTTGTGGGGTGAAAGAAATCCACCGTAGGAGAAGCTAGAAATAATAATACCCACCTAGTATTTGATAAAATGCTTAACTGAGCCGGAAACATAAACTTTTTCCTAATTTGTGTTCAATCTTGCTATATCTCTATATAGATCAAAGTTGCTAGGACTTCCGGAACTGTGTAGTTAATTAAGGAAAACTGAAAGCGAGGTATGTTCGCTAAACTCCTCTTTTAGAATTGAACCCCACAATGGCCTTATAAGTCCCGTGTCGCTTATTATAAGTTGATTATTCCGAATAAGCCTTGTGTCAAAAGATATATGCATTTAATATGTATTCCAAATGTTCTTTTTATGTTGAGTTACTAATTGAAAAGGTCATTTAAGCATGTGTTGTGTGTTAATATGTTATGACTTGAAAATGTGATTCTAATGAAAGCTATCATGTCGAATTGTGCAAGAAATCACATGTGCCTAAGACCCTTAATTGCTAAAATGTGTACCTAAAGTCTTAAATAGAAATGTTTGTTATTTACGATCCGTGATGAAGTTTGAAAGTGAAACAGTAAGTATAGAATATGAAATACTGCCTACGTGCCAACAATGATATTACATTTGGGGCCATTAGTGCCAATGAAACAAATAGGCGAGAATATGATGTTGAAATGAGTTGTGAATCCTTTTATTAATAAATGCATTGGGAGAATCGTTCAGTCACCGAGGAAGGGTAGGTCAAAATAACCTAACCCCAAAACTACACATGCCGGTGTAGGAGCGATTGGGGGTTAAATCCCCTTGTTCATGTGATGAAGTTGTTTCCCCTTATATGGGATGCGAATGATGTGTTGAGATGTTTCCCCTTGAATGGGATGAGATTATTGCTAGCGATATGTGATGTGATGTCGACCCACACGGCATTGTGGTGAGATGGCTTAGCTGGTCGGGCTGAGATCAGATGTTGTGCTGCACATATGGTGGTATTGTGAGTGGATGTCTTGGGGTGAGACGGTTTATCCAATCGGGCTGAGATCGAACTCTGTGCCAAAAACACGGTGGTGTATCGGTGCTAAAGATATCCCAACTTAAGAAGATTAAAACTTACTTGAAATTTACCTTTCCCCTAACTTGACACCTTGATGTTGTTGAATCTCTTAATGATTTCATGTTTCCTTCTCCGTTTACTATTATTTGTCTTGATGAGAAGGTGTTTAGTTTTACATACTAGTACTATTCCATATGTACTAATATCCTATTTGCCGAGGGAACTGCATCTTTAATAGATGCAGGTAGTTCCATAGCAGGTGGTGTTGATCAATGATAGCAGCACTCCCTCTCCTCAACTAACTTGGTGAGCCCCACTTCATTTCGGGGTCCTGTATCTCTTATCCTTTGTACATAGCATTTTGAGGTATAGTCGGGGGCCTTGTTGCCGACACTGTATTAGTAATCTTTTGTTTCTGTTAGAGGCTCTGTAGACATAGTGTGGGTTGTATCTTGTTTTGGGAAGGTTGAACTAAAAACATTGTAATCATATCATCTGCTCCACTTTAACTATGATTGTATAGTGTTCTATTTTGGAGACTTGTTAATGATGAAACTTATGGAAATGAACCGATGTTGTACACATGACCTCTTACCATCTAATTATTGAAATGTATTCTTCTCTTTATTCATGGGTAAGTTGAGTAGATGGAATTGTGCAGGCTTGCTCAACCAGATAACTCTGTTGAGCACCGGTTGTGCCTCCCCCTCCCTCCCCGAGGTGGCGGCATGACAAGCTTGGTATCAGAGCCTAAGGTTTTAAAGTGTCCTAGAATGTCTCAGAGTCGTGCCCAGTAGACTCCTTCTTATCGGTGTGTTGTCGACCACATCTATAAGTATTAGGCTACTTGGGCATTTAGGAATAATACCCTTATTTGATGTTTTAGATCGTGCGATCGAGCTGATTGTAAGACTGTTCCCTCTCTAACTCGTGCATTGCTCTAATGTTCAGTACGTGGCACATAGGAAGAAAGCAAGAACTGGCCACGGAGACAATGTCACACCAAGAGTGGCAGTGGATTCATTACTTGATGACGCAGGCGAGCTCTCGAGGGGTGAGAATATTTCCCCGACTACTACACTGCCTGATTCTACTACTCCTGGTCAGACTCTACTTGTCCCTACACCTACTGAGGGTGCAATGATCCCTCCACCTGATATTCCAGTTCAACCTCCAGCCCCAGCTTCCGATCCCGGTGTATCTGATGGGGATCTTAGAGGAGCCATACAGATGTTGCCTCAGACAGTGGCTTCTCAGGCCCAGAGATCAAATGTTGCACCCACTTCTTCTAGTCAGCCAGGGCGTTCCCCAGGGTGAACAAGTTTCTCCGGTTGGATTCTTCATTGTTCATAGGTACGGATCATGAGGAGGACCCCCAGGACATTATTTATGAGATGTACAAGACCCTCCGAGTTATGCGTGCTACTGATACAGAGGGAGTGGAGTTATACTCCTACCCCTTGAAAGGGGTGGACTATTCTTGGTTTGAGATGTGGGAGGATTCTCGTGAGGAGGGGAGCCTTCCGGGGAGGTGGAGTGAGTTTGCCGATGCTTTCATTGATCATTTCTTGCATGCCGATACTAAGGCAGCCCATGCCGCCAAGTTTCACAGCCTACAATAAGGTAGCATGAGTGTGTGGGAGTATCATATGAGATTTGGACGCTTGTCCAAATATTCCATCTACATGTTTCCCACTATAGAGGCTATAGTGCGCCAGTTTGTTTAGGGCCTTAGCCCCTTGGTTATTAATGAGGCTGCTACAGCTGCCTTGAATTCTAATATGAACTATGGTAAGATGATGGCATTTGCTCAAGCCACAGAGACCCGCAAAGTGAATAATAGAGTGGAGCGTGAGGGCAGTAACATTGCCCGGTCCGCGGGCAACTTTGGTAGTTCTTCTTCTGGCGGTGGTAGGTCAGCATTTACGGGGGGGATCATCAGGGCCATCCCCTTCTTTTGGTCAGTATTCAGTCAGTACGCAGCCATCGGGGCCCAATCAGCAGTAGTGGAGTCATTTTAGGCCCAGCCAGGGCAACAAGGGATCCTACTAGTAGGGTCGGTCTGGTGGGAATTTCAGCAGCAGCGGATAGTGTGGGAAAATGCACTTTGGAGCCTGCTTCATGGATCAGCCCATATGCTACGGGTGTGGTATGAGGGGTCACATTCAGAGGGATTGTCGTTAGTCTTAGCAGAGCATGGGCAGTGGTGCAGCACAACCAGCCAGTTCTGCAACTACTACATTCATAGCACCTCCTCTGGCTCGACGCACTCTAGCACTCGCAGCACGTGGTGCAGCTAGGGGTGGTGCACAGAGTTCTTGAGGACCCAACCGTTTCTATGCTATATAGGGTCACCAGAGTTTAGAGGCTTCTCCATATGTCGTCACAGGTATATTGACTGTCCAATCTCATGATGTATATGCTCTTATTGATCCCGGTTCCAACATGTCATATGCCACTCCCTGCATTGCTATGGAATTTGGGATAGAACCGGAACAACTTCATGAGTTGTTCTCTGTATCTACTCCATTTGGTGAGTCTATTCTGGCCGTGCGGGTTTATTGGGACTGTGTTGTCACAGTGCATGGTCGATACACCATGGTCAATCTCATTGAATTTGGGATGATTGATTTTGATGTAATCATGGGGATGGACTAGCTTGATTGTCGAACCAAAACCATTAGATTTGTGCTACCAAATGAGCCAGTTATTGAATGAAAGGGGCAAGATGTGGTGCCGAAGGGTAGGTTTATCGCTTACCTTAAGGCCATCAAGATGATCAACAAGGGGTGTATTTAACCGTTAGTCTGGGTTACGGACACCGACGTTGAGGCACCTACACTTAAGTTTGTACCAGTTGTGAATAAATTTCCAAAGGTATTTCCGGACGAGCTCCCTAGGATCTCACCAGACAGAGAGATTGATGTTGGGATTGATGTGATGCCAGGCACGCAAGCTATTTCTACTCCACCTTACAGAATGGCACCAGCAGAGTTGAAGGAGCTAAAGGAACAATTAAAGAATTTGTTATAGAAGGGTTTTATCTGGCCGAGTTTGTCGCCTTGGGGCTCACCGGTACTTTTTCTAAGGAAGAAAGATGGGTCATTGAGAATGTTTATTGACTATTGGCAGCTCAACAAAGTCACGATCAAGAATACGTACCCACTACCAAGGATAAATGACTTGTTTGACCAATTGCAATGTGTTAAGTACTTCTCCAATATTGATTTAAGATCCGGGTATCACCAATTGAAGATCAGAGAGTAGGATATTTCGAAAACATCTTTCAGGACCCGGTATGGGCACTTTGAATTTTGGGTAATGTCCTTTAGGCTAACAAATGCCCCGACAACTTTCATGGATCTTATGAATCGAGTCGTCAAGCCTTTTCTTGACTCCTTTGTGATAGTATTCATTATTGATATTCTGGTATATTCACGCAGTCGAGAGGACCATACCAATCATCTTAGGGTAGTTTTGTAGACCATATATCAGCACCAGTTATGCGCGTAGTTTTTGAAATGTGAATTTTGGCTTGAATCTGCACGTTCTTGGGTCATGTTGTCTCCAGAGAAGTAACTAAGGTTGATCCTCAGAAGATTTCAGTAGTGAAGAATTGGCCTAGACCTACTACCCCAATAGAGATTCACAAATTCTTAGGCTTAGCAGGATATTACAGGAAGTTTGTGGAGGGGTTCTCTACTCTTGCCTCTCCGTTGACTAAATTGATGCAGGAGGCGGTTAAGTTCCAATAGTCAGATGCTTGTGAAAGGAGNGTTCTCTACTCTTGCCTCTCCGTTGACTAAATTGATGCAGGAGGCGGTTAAGTTCCAATAGTCATATGCTTTTGAAAGGAACTTCCATGAGTTGAAATCAAGATTGACTATAGCAACGGTGTTGACCTTACCAGAGGGTACATATGGGTTTGTAGTATATTGTGATGCTTCAAGAATCAGACTTGGGTGTGTATTAATACAACATGGCAGGGTGATAGCTTATGCTTCTAGGCAACACAAGAATCATGAAAAGAACTATCCAACACATGACTTAGAACTTGCAGCAGTGGTATTTGCATTGAAGATTTGGCGTCATTATCTGTATGGGGTCCATTTGGATATATTCACGGACCATAAAAACCTTCAATACATTTTCAAACAGAAGGAATTGAATTTGAGGCAGAGAATATGGCTTGAGTTACTCAAGGATTACGACATCGATATTCTGTATCAGCTAGGGAAGGCTAATGTTGTAGCGGATGCTCTTAGCCAGAAATCTATGGATAGTTTGGCTCACTTGGAGGGATATCAAAGGTCGTTGTCCAAGGAGTTTCATCGGTTTGCTAGTTGGGAGTTTTTCTTGCTGATTCTAGTGAAGGAGGAGTGATTGTGCAAAGTAGGGCTGAATCATAGCTTGTTGTGGATATCAAGGAAAAGCAATACAATGACCAATTGTTGGTACAATTGAAGGAGGTGATTCATAAACATAATACCATGGCCATTTCTCTTGGCATGGATGATGGTACACTAAGGTGCCAAGGGCCACTATGTATTCCAAATGTAGATGGCCTCCAGAAAAACATCATGACCGAGGCTCACACTTCTAGGTATTCTATGCACCTGGGCTCTACAAAGATGTACCATGATCTTAAGGAAGTTTACTGGTGGAATGATATGAAGAGGAATGTAGCGGACTTTGTGGCAAGATGTCCCAATTGTTAGCAAGTAAAGGCCGAACACCAAAGGCCCAATAGGTTTGCACATAACATAGAAATTCCGATGTGGAAATGGGAGATGATCAATATGGACTTTGTGGTAGGA